>CM076000.1:1984111-2123868 GCA_038087875.1 Malacoraja senta | reverse complement strand
ACGCAAGGTAAACAAAAAAATGAAGTATAAACTCAGCGGATGCAGCAGCATCTTTGGATCGAAGGAAATAGGCAATGTTTCATAACAAAACACGTCTGAAGATGGGTTTCGGCCACAAACATTGCCTATTTCCTTCGCTCCATAGATGCTGCTGCACCCGCTGAATTTCACCACCTTTTTTGGGTGTACCAGTCTCTCTGTCTCTCCCCTCTCTCTCTCTCTCTGCCCTTCTCTCTTCACAGCCCGCAGCTTAACTTATGAACACCAGCTCAAAACACCCCCCTTCACCTATCTCCAACATCCTCTCCTTACTCTCTCCACACCCTCCTCTCTATCCCCCTTCCTCGCACCCCTTCCTCTCTCCCCCTTCCTCTCCCCCCTTCCTCTCCACCCTCCTCCTCCCCCTCTTCAAATTTTTTTAATTCTAACATTAAATTTTCACTCTCTGCCCCCCCCCCTCCAGATGCACCTGAGAGGTGAGGGCTATTCGTCAGTGGATAGGGTGGAGATGGGATAAAAGAAGCAAATTAAAAAATTAAGATAATATCAAGGGTTGTTATGAGTGTGTGTGTTCGTGGGTGCCAGATTCCCACCCCGCAACCGTGCTTTTGAGCAAAGGGGGTGGTTACTGTGACGCCACAGCACCCCCCCCCGCACCCGCAAACGCACGTTCGGTGTCCAGACCCAACGGGTCTGCACTTGGTCTAGTACTTCTTAAAAGTGTCTCCACTCCTTCTCCCCCCCCCCTTCTCAATTTACAATCTTTACTTTTTTAGAGTGTGGAAGAAAACCGGAGCACCCAGAGAAAACCCACATGGTCACAGGGAGAATGTAAAAACTCCATACAGAAAGCCCCTGTAGTCAGAGTCGAACCCGGGTCTCTGGCGCTGTAAGGCAGCAACTCTACCGCTGCCCCACTGTGCCGCCTCTTCTTAAATCACCTTAAAATATTACAATATAAGAACATCCAACTGACCATTTAGTGGCTTAACATATAAATTAGTGCAGGAAGAACTGATCCACTGAATTTTATGGCAAAATGTATCACCCTGTGCTGTTGTGTGTCAAACCCTCTGTGGATACATCTTAGTAATCAAAATGGGCAGAATTCTAAACAATAATACACAATTTGCAGTTCCTTTCGGATGCTAAATGATTACACAGCTTCAGTAAGTTGAAAATGGTGCAGAGAAGATTCACGTGGATGTTGCCAGGACACGACAGTCTGAGCTACAGGGAGAGGTTAAGCAGGCTGAGACTCTATTCCTTGGAGAGCAGGAGGGTGAGGGGGACCTGGTAGAGAAATACAAAATCATGAGAGGTATAGATCGGGTAGACACACATAGTCTTTTGCCGATAGGGGAATCGAAAACCAGAGGACATAGCGTTAAGGTGAAGTGGGAACTATTTAATAGCATTCGGAGGGGTAACTTTTTGGTGGGTGTACGGAACAAGCTGCCGGAGGAGGTAGTTGAGGCAGAGACTATTGCAACATTTAAGAAACAATTAGACAGGTACATGAATAGGACAGGTGTAAAGGGATATGGGCCAGGCAGGTGGGGCCAGTGTAGATGGGACATGTTGGTCGGTGTGGGCAAGTTGGGCCGAATATCCTGTTTCCATGCTGTATGACTCTATGACTATGACTCTATGACTATAACTCGATGACTCTAAGCCATTGCAGCAGTTAGCATGTAGCTTGCTTGAGCCACTTCAGCATCAAAATGAAAACAGATCAATTCTTAATATGTCCAAGCCGTATTTATATAGATTAGCACTGTTGGATTTCGTAGCTACATTGAATATGATTTAATTTCCTTGCTCCATTCACAGACTGGTGAAATAGCCCAATCACATTTCCATATCATTGCCTGCTTCCCTCAATAGGTTTACCAGTCCTATAAATAGAATAGGCCATTGTTCACAGAATCAATACCCACTGGACTCACAATCCGAGCTTCAAATAACTAAAGCAGGTGCATTTTTCCTCGGTTAAAACCAGACAATCTCGTATTTCACCTTAATTCACTTAACGCAGCACAGTGGCGCAGCTGGTAGAGCTGCTGCCTCACAGCGTCAGAGACCCGGGTTCAATCCTGACCTCGAGTACTCTCTGTGTGGAGTTTGCACGTTCTCCCTGTGAGCATGTGTGTTTCCTCCGGGTGCTCCGGTTTCCTCACACATCCCTAAGACGGCAGATATGGAGGTTAATTGGCCTCTGTATATTGCCACTAGTGTGAAGGAGTAGATGAGAAAGTGGGATACAATAAATCGATGGTCAGCATGGACTTGGTGGGCCAAAGGGCCTGCTTCCACGCTGTATCTCTAAACTAAACTAACCTAAACTGACCTAAACTAAATTAAACTAAACTAAACTAAATTAAATTAAACTAAACTAAACCAAGCTAAACTAAACTAAACTAAACTAAACAATCCTTCCAGCATGTGCAGTTGGAAAAAGTCGGAGGACATTTTAAGTGCCCAAAACCTTCATCACCCCATTCAACATTGAGTGTTGCAGGTCAGCTCAATACTCACCAATCAACCAGTGACTTACTGATTCACATCTGGAATCCAGCTGTAAGAAGACACCTGTCCACCACACCGCAGCACTGCTGGAAGTGTAAGCGTGTGCTACACGGGTGTAGCTGCAAGGGACACAATGCAGTGAAGGAAGCATGCCTTCCAGTTCACTGACATGGACACTCATTTCACTGCCCGTGTGGAGTGTGTACGTTCTCCCTGTGACCGCGTAGGTTTGCTTCGGTGCTTCGGTTTCCTCCCACATTCCAGAGACGTACAGGTTTGTAGGTTAATAAGCTTCTGTAAATTGCCCCTTGTGTGTGGGATGTGAAACGGGGATGTAAAGTAGAACTAGTGCACGGGCGATCATGGTCAGCATCGGTGAAATAGCGTGGAAACAGGTGGGCTGAAGGGCCTGTTTCCACGCTATATCTCCAAAACTAAAACTAAATTTCCTTGTAGACAAGGTGGAAAGAAGGGCCCTCATTCCCAGTGCCACATTCTCAAAGATACAGAGATCGGCGCTGAACAAGCAAAAACAGCAAGTGACCCGTCCAATTACCAAATGAAGTAAGCACCTACTTGGAGGCAGTGCAATATGAAATTGCATGATCACACACGTTGTTAAGATTAGTGCTCTGATTTTAGAAGTATGAACAAAAGGGCCAAAGAAATAGAAGCAGAAGAGACACATTTCATTCCCAATGTCAGTCCCACTGTTCAATGAGATGACAGCATTTAAAAGATAGTTGGACAGATACACGGAAATAGAAGGCTTGGAGGGATATGGGCCAAATGCGGACAAGTGGGACTAGCATAGATGTGCCAAAGGGCCTGATTCCATGCTGTATAATCCTGACTAATTAATGCATTTCTTTTAACCATAGAGATATTTGCAGTGATGTAATTTGTCTGTGAATTTTAGAGTTCACTAGACCAGTGGGATCCGTTGGGCCCCATTCCCCCAAAGCAGTATTCCACCACTCACCCATAGCCCCCAACTGCGCAGGCGCAGTTGACGGGTTCCCGTTGTGACGCCAGAGGTCCCCGTTGTGACGTGAGTCACGGCAACCCTCTCTCAACTACGCCTCACCATCCCTCTTCCTACCCCTCTTCCTTCATTCCCCCTCATCCCCAGCACTCCCTCCCTCTCCACCTTCCCTCTTCTTTCCCTTCTCCTCATCCCCTCCCCACTCCCTCTCTCTCCTCTCCCTCCCTCTCCTTTCCCTACCCTCAGTCACTCCCTCCCTCCATAACCCCTCTCCCCTCCTTACCCCTCCTCTCCCTCTATCTCCCTGCTTCCCCACTCCTCACCTCCCCCCTATCCCACTCGCCCACTCTCCCTCCTAACCTCCTGCACTCCCCCATCCTCTCCCTCTATCCCCCCTCCTCCCCCACGGCCCTCCTCTCCCTCTATCCCCACTCCTACCTCCCCCACTCCCCCTCTTCTCCCTCTATCCTCTATCCTCACCTCCCCAACTTTCCCCTCCCTTTCCCCTCCCACCCCCCCTCCTCTCCCTCTATCGTCCTGCTCCCCCCACTCCTCATCTCTCCCCTACCCCACCTCTCGCACAATGAAAATCACATTTTTTCTTTAAAATAACCTAAACACAATGTTAGCTGTTAATGAAAATGGAAGAATTTGATTAATACTGATTTTTTTTTTTATTTGCGATTTTTAATGTAAATGGATTCGGGATCCCATTGTGATGTCATTGTGACGTTGAACGCTGCTGACGGGCAGGGCAAGTGGAAAAGTGGTTTATAAAGTGTTTTTTGTAAATGTTTAAAATGTCAATAACTTGTAAAATATAACATCAATCCGAACGAAACTTGTTTCTAATACATCCCAGGACAATGGTGAGTAATGTGGGCCAAAATTGTAGCGCTATCGTGTACCATTTTGGCGGGGTTTTGGAATATCGCGCACACACATGCACACGCACACAGGCATACATACAAACAAACAAGGTGAGAGTTTTAGTGATATATATATAGATTATCCTTTAAGACACTGGGGAAGAACCAGCAATACCTCTTCCAAACCCCCCTTTCTCTTCAAGGCTGATAATTTAGGTATTATTCAGAGCTAATATATATTAAAACTATATATATTAAACACAAAAGTGTTCTCCTTGTTCATTGCCATTAACTTCAGAATATTTCACCATAAATGTATTCTCAGCAACATTGAAAGGGAAGATATTCCACACAAATAACTTGCTTGTAATTTCTTTGATATCTGGAAGAGCCTGCGAACTGAGAAGATATTACCAAGCATGAACAGTGTTGGAGTAATTCTGTGGGTCAGGTAGCATCTCTGGAGAACATAGATTGGTGACGTTTTGGGGCGGGACCCTTCTTCAGAAGTCTCCATGTTTTCCAGAGATGTGCTGTTACTCCAGCAATTTGTGTCCTTTTTAGTAAACCAGCACCTGCAGTTCCTTTTTTCTATATATATTTCTAAGCATGTTTGATAGCAGTTGCTCCTCTATTCAATTCTTCAGCAAATCTTTTTTTTTAGTTACAAAGATGTCAAAGGATTTCAGACCACATCAAGGTGTTAATGATCATGGTTTACATGCCCTTGCACGCTTATAGAAGGCACAATAAAAGGACATGAATCTTTCGGGCAGCTGGATTTGCTAAAGAACTGAAATAGGAATCTAATATAACATAAACAACCTGGAGGAAATATTTGGGTCTTAGACAGCTTTTCTTCCTCACTGTGAAATGTATTTTCGGTTAAAAAATAATTGCCATTGCTTCCTATGGCAGGTGAAAAGAAAGAAAGTGGAAGAAAATGCTCAAGTTTCATTGAACAAATACTGTAGATGGGCCATTAAAATGAATCCTTTTGTTCAGACAAGCAGCCCACAGACAGCAGGTAGTAAAAGAGTCAGAGAGACTGAAGAATTGAATCGATATTTTTCATCTTTTCATAAAACCCACACGTAATCTGACATTTCCATCCCATTTTTTCCCCCACTTTTGAATTTGGCTTTCGTTCAACAGTTTCTTAAGGGCCTGTCCCACTTGGCAATTTTTTCGGCGACTGCCGGCGTCATATCAGTGTCGCCAAAAGATTTTGAACATTTCAACATCCAGCGGCAACAAAAAAAATGTTGCGACATTTGAAAAAACATACGTCATCACGCCGCGTCACCGCTGCATCACGCCGAGCCACACCGCATCACACCGCAAATTTTTCGATGACCTGATTCGTCAGTCGATGATGCCGGCAGTCGCCGAAGAAATCGCCGTGGGACAGGCCCTTTAAGGTAACGGATGCAGCAGAGAAATCATGGATGAAGCATTGTTGAAACAAGACACTGTCGAAGCTGCTTATTAAACAAAAGGAGGCAAAGTGCTGAAGTAACTCAGCAGGTTAGGCAGCATCTCTGGAGACCATGGATAGGTGGCGTTTCAGTTCGACACCCTTCTTCAGACCGCCCATGATTTTACAGAGGTGTATAAATTCATGAGGGGAATCATGAAGTGAATGTACAGAGTTTTTTACCCAGGGTAGGGGAATCAAGAACCAGAGGACATAGGTTTAAGGTGAGAGGGGAAAGATTTAATAGGAACCTGAGGGGCAACCTATTTTACACAAAGGGTGGTGGGTATATGGAATGAGCTGCCAGAGGAGGTAGGTGAGGCATGCACAGTAACAGCATTTAAAAGACATTTGGACAGATTCATGGATAGGAAAGGTTTAGAGGAATATGGGCTAAACACAGGCAAGTGGGACTAGGTAGATGGGGCATGGAACGTTGTTGAGTCTTTTTACCCAGGTTACTGGAGGATATTTTAGCTCTTATCTCTGACAGTATTCCAAAAGTAATCTTAATTATTCTGTTGTTATGATTGTAGACACAAGGCGGCACGGTGGTGCACCGGTAGAATTGCTGCCTGACAGCACCAGAGACCCGGATTCGATCCTGACTATGGGTGCTGTCTGTTCAGAGTTTGTACGTTCTCCTATGACTGTATGTGTTTTCTCCGGGTGCTTCGGTTTCCTCCCACACTCCAAAAATGTGCAAGTTTGCAGTTTAATTGGCTTTGGTAAAAACATTGTAAATTGGCTCTAGCGTGTAGGATAGTGCTAGTGTGCAGGGTGATCACTGGTTGGAGAGGACTGTTTCTGCACAATATCTCTAAAGTCTAAAGTTTAAAGGAACTGCAGATGCCGATTTGCAAAAAAAGACCCAAAGTAGTGGAGTAACTGAACGGGTCAGTTGTCATCCTGGGAGAGCATGGATAGGCAAGGTTTGTGGGCTGGGACCCTTCTTCAGACTGATTGTAGTAGGAGGGAGAAAACTGGAAGAAAGATGGTGGTACGATAAAGCCTGGCAAATGGTGATATCTGTCTGCCTATCAAACCCCCTTAACTTGTATCCTCCCACGGCTTGCCTAGCTGTCTGGTCCACATATCCCCCCCCCCCCCCCCCCCCACCACTTCACCCTGTCTGCTATTGAGTAAGTCCCTGGGCAACCTGATCTTAGCCTCTGTTTGCTTCCTGCCTGTTCTCCACAATCCTTGACTCTCAGAGAGTCATAGAGTCATACAGCGTGGAAACGGATCCTTCGGCCCAACTGCCCACACTGACCATCATGACCCATCTACACTCGTCCCACCTGCCTGTGCTTGGCCCATAGCCCTCTAAACCTATCCTATCCATGTACCTACCTAAATGTTTCTTAAATGTTGCGATAGTTATCGGGTATTTTTAAAGCAGAGATTGATAGGTTCTTGATTAGTAAGTATCTCAAAGGTTACGGGGAGAATGCAGGAGAATGAGGTTGGCAGGAAATGTCTGTACAAAATCCTCCAAATCTACTGGCAGGAAAGGCAAACCAGTCAGTGTACACCCAAGGCCATGAACATTGAACTTTCCAATGTTGTCATCTCTAACAACCCCCCCCCTTCTTCCACCTCCTTCCCCATGCCCCACCTAGACTCAACCAGATTTCTCCTCCGTCCCCTCCCCCTACATTCCTTCCGCTGGCTTCACAAATCACAACTCTTCAATCCTTTTGCCACACCTTTTTTCAATCGCTGGCATTTGTCCAGCCATCGGCCTAGCAAAACCCCCCCCCCCCCCCACACCTGTGTTCACCTATCCCCTTCAATGCTTTGTCTGCCCCACCTACTCTCTTCCCCCCCCTCCCTTCCCCCCCTCCCCTCCCCTCCCTTCCCCTTCCCACACACACACATAATCAACCTGAAGAAGGGTCATAGAGTCATAGACGTGGAGTGATACAATGTGGAAACAGGCCCTTTGGCCCAACTTGCCCACACTGTCCAACATGTCCCAGTTACACTAGTTACACTACTCAACCTCTCCCTATAGCTCAGACCCTCTAATCCTGGCAACATCCTCGTAAATCTTCTTTGAACCCTTTCAAGCTTGACAATATCTTTCCTATAACATGGGCCCCAGAACTGAACACAATACTCTAAATGCGGTCTCACCAAAGTCTTATACAACTGCAACATAACCTCCCAACTTCTATACGCAATACTCTGACTGATGAAGGCCAATGTGCCAAAAGCCATTTTGACCACCTTATCTACCTGTGACTCGACCTTCAAGGAACCATGTACCTGCACTCCTGAATCCCTCTACTCTACAACACTCCCCAGAGGCCTACCATTTACCGTGAAGGTCCTGCCCTTGTTAAACGTACCAAAATGCAACACCTCACCGGCCGAAATGTCACCTATCCATGTTCTCCAGAGATGCTGCCTGACCCCCTCAGTTAGTCCACCATTTTGTGTCCTTTCGTGTAAACCAGCATCTGTCGTTCCTTGTTGCTGCGAGATAATTTAGTGTACTTGAAGCTGAATGTAAGAATTGACAACTTTTCCAACCTGAAATTTGACGACTTTAGTACTTCATCGACAAATATAGAAGACTGAGGATTACCCGGAGATATTGAATTTATGTACGTGATTCACTTCGGCACAAAATTCAATGATCTTGTCAACCTCGTAATTAGTTTGCACCAGAATGCAATGTGGAAGGAACTGAAGGCCTGGAAATATTGAATCCATTGCATTGCTGATAATAGCTGGGGTCGTTTCAACTTGTGCCACTGCGTTTATTTCATATTGAAAACTGTTAACTACATATCTTACTCTTTCCTAAATCACATCTTTGTTTTCAGAGCCCCCAAAGTTATCAACCAGTTTGCTGCAATCCAATTTTCCAAATGTGTTTTTGAAAATGTACCATTTATTTTATATACACAAAAGCCCAGTTACTCTATATTGATAGCACCTGTTCATTTAGTTCCTTGTCAGTAAAGATCAAGGTTTAACATGTTTTTCAGTTCAAACAACTGACCTGTTATATTTTCATCTTTTACATAACATCTGTTTTGCTGTACTTTTCCACTGAGTTGTTTATGGGATCTTGAAAATGCGAGCTATCATTTTCCAGCTGCACACTCCTTTTTAAGTTGATTTACTGAGCCAGTTACTTTTTTTTAAACGAAAATAGAATATGCTAAAATCTGAAATATACATTGAAATCTGTCTCTGCTAAATATTATTTCTTAAATGGAAGACAGACCTCATACATTGACAGCTGAAAGTCATTCTGGTCATTTTCTTGCATTAAACGTTATTCTGTTTCTTCTGCTTCAAACTCCCTTAATCTGCTTTAAACTCAACTATTTTACTGACCTACTTTTTCCCATATAGCCATTCACAATTAAGTACTTGGACTTTACTTCAGAGTTTAGGGATACAGTGTGGAAACAGGCCCTACGGCCCACAGAGTCCTCGCCAGCACTATCATACACTCTGGAAACAATTTACAATTTACAGAAGCCAATTAACCTACAAACCTGCATGTATTTGGAGTGTGAGAGGAAACCAAAGGATCCAGAGAAAACCCACGCGGTCACAGACAACACCCATAGTCAGGATTAAACCCGGCTCTGTAACTTTGGCACTGTAAGGCAGCAACTCTACCGCTGCGCCACCGTGCCGCCCTTTTATGTAAAACTGCTTTGTGTTCCAATGCTTACATTACTGAGATCCCATTGACAACCTTAATCCTGCATTATACCCTCAATGCGTTCAGAAACCTCTAGACCACAAAGCTGGGCTCCATGGCATCAGTTCAGAGGATGAGTTTGAGTTTAGTTTATTGTCACGTGTACCGAGGAACAGTGAAAAGCTTTTGTTGTGTGCTAACCAGTCAGCAGAAAGACAAAACATGATTACATTCAAGCCTTCCAACATGTACAGATACATGATAAGGGAATAACGTTTAGTGCAAGATAAAGCCAGTAAAGTCCAATCAGAGATAGTCTGAGGGTCTCCAATGAGGTAGATAGTAGTTCAGGACTGTTCTCTAGTTGTGGAAGGATGGTTCAGGTGCTTGATAACAGCTGGGAAGAAACTGTCCCTGAATCCGGTGGTTGCGTTTTCACACTTCTATACCTTTGGTCCGATGAGAGAGGGGAGAAGAGGGTGGCCAGGGTGCCTTGATTATGCTGGTGGCCTTGCCGAGGCAGCGTGAGGTATAAATGCAGTAAATGGATGGGAGGTTGGTTTGTGTGATGGTCTGGCCTGTGTCCACAATTCTCAGCGGATGGTGATTTGCTTCCAGTTTCCTGCATGAATCACGACTGCACCTCACTGGCAAACTGGTTCGGCAGTGATGTGTGCAGAGAAATATCGAAACATAGAAACATAGAAAATAGGTGCAGGAGTAGGCCATTCGGCCCTTCAAGGCAGCACCGCCCTTCAATATGATAATGGCTGATCATCCAAAATCAGTACCCCGTTCCTGCTTTCTCCCCATATCCCTTGATTTCGTTAGCTATAAGAACTATATCTCTCTTGAATACATCAAATGAATTGGCCTCCACTGCCTTCTGTGGCAGGGAATTCTACAGATTCACAACTCTCTGGGTGGAAAGTTCTCATCTCAGTCCTAAAAGGTCTATCTCTAATTCTTAAACTGTGACCCCTGGTTCTGGACTCCCACAACATGGGGAATTTTTTTCCTGCATCTGATTGTGTGCATTGACCATGCAGCAGATCAGATGCAGAGATTGTAGATTATTTTCAATGCTTGTGTAAAACAAGGTTGTCACCAATGCTTCTATACTTCCACACTTAGAAGAGGGAACATTGCATCATTGCATTGGTGCTATTCGAAGGTTCTTTGCAGGGTTGATCATGGTGATCGGAAAGACATGGCGTTAGACATAATTGCAAGAACATTGCCGAACAATATCAGAATTTGAGATTCAAGAGCCTTAGCTACAGAGAGAGGTTCAGCAGGCTAGGACTTTATCTCTTGGAGTGCAGCAGGATGAGGAGTGATCTTATAAAGATGTATGAAGTCCTGAATAGATTGGGTAAATGCACAATCTTTTATCCAGAGTAGGGGAATCAAGGACCAGAGGATATAGGTTTAAGGAGAAGGGGGAAAGATTGAATAGGAACCTGTGGGGCAACATTTTGTTACACAAAGGGTGGTGGATATATGGAATGAGCTGCCAGAGGAGGTAGTTGAGGCAGGTACTAAAACAAAGTTTTAAAACATTTTAATGGGTAGGTGGATAGGACAGGGATAGGACAGGGATATGGGCCAAATCCAGGCAGGTGGGACGAGTGCAGATGGGGCATGTTGGTCAACATGGGCAAGTTAGGCTGAAGGGCCTATTTCCACACTGTATGACTCTATGACTCCAAGTCTTAAGAAGACTTCGGTGGCTAAAAGTTGCATTTCGCTCGAGCTTGGACGTCCCATTCAGATGCGAAGGCTCCGATGCTGCCCCTTTCGGTTCCACGGGATAAAGGAGGGACAGTTCATAGAGGGTGGACGAGGAGAGGGAGCATGTCTCTGACCTGGAGACCCTGAGCGCAGCATGTTTTCCAGAAATGCCTGAGGCCACAACTTTGCCAAGCAGGTTCTCATGGAATTAATGGAACCAACGGTTGAGGTCACTGCTTATCCAAGAAGCTCCTCGTGGAGATAATGGAAGCATTGGTTGGAGTCTCTGCTTATCTATTACTGTGTTTACAGACCTGTTATGCTGCTGCAGGTAAGAATTTCATTGTTCCGTTTCAGTAACTGTAACAATTAAACAGGTCGCGGCCCAAAACGTCACCTATCCATGTTCACCAGAGATGCTGCCTGATCCGTTAAGTTACTCCAGGCATTTGTGTCTTTCATTTAGCTGCACAACTATAACTTGCTATCAGGCAACTGAACCATCCGACCAACAATTAGAGAGCGGTCCTGAGCTACCATCTACCTCATTGGAGACCCTCGGGCGAACTTCGATCGGACTTTACTGGACTTTATCTTGCACTAAATGTTATTCATGTTATTCCCTTTAACATGTATCTGCACACTGTGGATGGCTCGATTGTAATCAGGTATTGTCTTTCCGCTGACTGGATAGCACGCAACTAAAGCTTTTCACCTCGGTACACAAGACAATAAACTAAACTAAACTAAACTAACCTAAACAGGCAGTATCTTCACTGCACAGACCCGGCAGCTCAAGCACGTGGTTACCAACCACATAGTCGTGTGAAATTAAAGATGATCATTAAATGCCGGTCTGGCCAGCAATGCTTGTTGCCTTTGCCCTATTAGATGGAAAAGATTATGGTTTTGGCAGCAATGCTTCAAACCCATGAATGAATTTGCTAGCTGGTACATTCAGAAGTAGTTGCGGCCACTTCCCTGTCAGTGGAATATGATATTGGAAGATTCATTCATTGGATTTGGCTTTGTGCAAATTCCTCGCGTTTCGAGGAAGCAAGAGACATGTATGTAAATTCACATCCATAGCCCAATGATTCTGCAGGTTTAAGGAATCTCCCCTCAGTTAGTTAGAATCTATGACCCACTCACCTGAAGGAACAATTTATTTTCTATCTACCCCATGGGAAACTTAGTCTTTGTCATAAAAACCTTTATTTGGTTATTTCTTAACCTTCTCTGTACCATCAAGAATAGATCTAAACTTCCCAACCTCTGCTTATTAATCATGCAGCACTTTAATCCCGTATTCCTTATTTTTAGACCTTTTCGAAGTACAGCGGGGAAACAGGCCCTTTGGCCGACCGAGGCCGCACCGACAGTGATCATTCCGTACACCAGCACTTTCCTACACATTAGGGACTATTTACAATTTACAGAAGCCAGTTAACATACAAACCCCCATTGCTTGCTTGGATTTCTGAATGCAAAAACCAACGTTTTTCATAATCTTCAATCTATCTTTAATTGGACTTTACTGGATATTGTCTTGCACTAAATGACATACCCTTTTATCCTGTGTCTTTGCACGGTGGACAGCTCGATTGTAATCATGTAAAGACTTTACGCTGTCTGAATAGCATGCAATAAAAAAAGCTGTACCTCGGTACACATGACAACAATAAACAAAACTATATAAAACTGAGCTAATGGAAATAAAACTCTTCGCTACCATACAGTCTGAGAAACATCTATTCAGCAGCACCTTCAGCAATTTATCCTGGACCAGCCACATCAAAACTATGGTCAAGAAAGCACACCAACGCCTCGACTTCCATAGAAGGCTGAGGAAGTGCAAAATGACCCCAACAACCATCAACGCCATCCATTCTTTCTCTCCAGAGATGCAGCCTGTCCCGCTGAGTTACTCGAGCATTTTGTGTCAACCCTCACCAAATTCTACAGATGTGCTGTCAAAAGCATTTTATCAGGACGCGTCACAGTATGGTTTGGGAACAGCTCCATCCAAGACCACAAACGATTGCAGAGAGTTGTGAACAAAGCCCAGTCCATCATGCAAATCAATATCCCTTCCATTAACTCCATCTACACTTCATGCTGCTTCAGCAAGGCCACCAGCATAATCAAGGACCAGTCTCACCCCAGTCAATCTCTCTTCTTCCCTCTCCCATCTGGCAAGTACAAGTATAAAAACACATACCTCCAGATTCAGGGACAGTTTCTTCCCAGCTGTTATCAGGCAACTGAACCACCCTCTCGCCAGGTAGAGTGCAGTCCAGACCTCTCATCTACCTCATTGGAGACCTCTGAAGTATCTTTAATTGGACTTTATCTTGCACTAAATTTTGCTCTTTATCTGTACACTGTGGACAACTTGATTGTAATTATGTATAGTCTTTTGCTGACAGGACGGCACGCAACAAAAACTTTTCACTGTACATGTGACAACAATAAACTAAACTAAGCTACGCATGTGAACATATCTACCTACTGCACATCTAATCATAGGAAGAAATCATTTTGAAGACTATCTAAATAAAAGTTGAAATAATCAATTACAGTTAGTCCTCCGTAAATGGAGAAATACAATAAAAGCTTTTGTATTTACTCGATAGAGCAGGAAGTGGATTTTAGTATAATCATCAGTTCATTAAATACATTGTTTAGTAAACATTATTTTTTTTTCCTTCTGAATACTCTTGCTCCACAAATTCTGATTAATGACAATGTGACACACAAAATGTTTTACTTTTGAACGTAAGCAACCCAGGAATTGAGTTTAGATGCACGACATTGGTCAGAAAGGATACACTTTTAGTTTCAGAAAAGCAACAGCGTATTTTGAGCATAAATCTGATCCAGTTCTTTCGACATAATTAAAATGCAGACTTATGCATTGCATTTATCAGTGGACATTAAAGCAACCCTCCCTCCCTCCTTCTCAATGGCAAAGCTCTGTTCTGAAATTGAGCCACAAATAAAGGGCTAAGAAGGTGACCATTCTAAGAATTTTATTGAACAATAACAGCCGAGTTCTCCTCTTGCCCGTAGAATGGTGAAAAAAGTCTGACTTTGCTCAGAATTTCTTGCCGACATCATTCCTGGCTCAGGTCTTGGTAAGGAAGCAAAGTACAATGGCGGCATTTATTTTACGAGGACTCCAATACAAAATCAGGGATGTACCGTAATGCTGAAGCTTTATAAGGCACTTGTCAGATGGCATCTGGAGTATTGTGAGCAGTTTTGGGCCACAGATCTGAGGAAGATGTGCTGGCGTTGGAGATGATCCAGAGGATGTTTACGAGAATGATCCCGGGAATGATTGGGTTAACACATGATGAGCGTTTGACAGCTCTGGGACTGTACTCCACCGAGTTTAGAAGGATGAAGGGAGACCTCATTGAAACTTACCGAATAGTGAAAGGTCTGGAGAGAGTGGATGTGGAGAGGATGTTTCCACTAGAGGGAGAGTCTAGGACCAGAAGGCACAGCCTCAGAATAAAAGGATGTACCTTTATAAAGGAGTTGAGGAAGAATTATTTTAATCAGAGGGAGATGAATCTGTGGAATTCGTTGCCACAGACGGCTGTGGAGACCAAGTCAATAGATATTTTTAAGGCGGAGATTGAATTGAGATAGCTTTTATGAATGATGAACCTGTTCTTGCTGAGTAATATGTTACTCTGGCTCATTTCACTGAATGATTAATGTGGAGCTTCCAATTCCAAACAACTTATTTGATGCACTAAACATTCTGCTGGTATCAATTTCCCGGCACAAATACATTTCTGTAGCAATTCAACTACATGGCAAAAGCATTTGCCAAATGAAATGTTCTCCACATTGGGAAGAAATATCCACCAGCACCACCAGACTCAGGACAAGCTTCTTCCCCTCTGTTACCAGACTTCTGAACGGTCCTTCCATGTCTAGGGTACAGTACGAGTCACCTCCACCCCATTGTGGGCATTGGACTTATGGCCCTGTCCCACGGTACGAGTTCATTCCAAGAGCTCTCCCGACTTTAAAAAAAATCAAACTCGTGGTAAGCGCGGAGAACGAACGTAGCGGGTACGTCGGAGCTCAGGGACGTCTCTTAGCGGCTCATAACGCTAACGGCGGGAACTCGGGAAGACTCGCTAACAGCAGGTAAGCTCGGGAAGACTCGGGAAGATTTTTCAACATGTTGAAAAATGTCCACGAGAGCCCCGAGTACCGACGAGCGGCCATTACCATAAATCTCCGAGTTCGAATCAGGGCTAACTCGGGAGAACTCTTGGAATGAACTCGTACCATGGGGCAGGGCCATATGTCATTGAAACTGATGCACTACAATGCTGAGAATTATATTCTGCACTCAGTATCTTTCACTAAAAGAAACAAAGTGCTGGATCAACTCAACAGGTCAGTCAGTATGTCTGGAGAACATGGATAGGTGATGTTTTGGGTTGTGACATTAGACCTGAAACGTCACCTATCCATGTCCTCCGGAGATGCTGCCTGACCAGCTCAGTTACTCCAGCATTTTGTGTATTTTTTTGTAAACTAGCATCTGCAGTTTCTCATGTCTCTATTGTTCTTGAGTTTGGCTTGATAGTATCTATGTATAATATTATATGATATGATTGGATAGCATGCAGAGAACATAAAACAGTACAGCACAGGAACAGGCTCTTCAGCCCACATTGTTTATGCTGAACATGATGCAAGACCAACTCTTATCTGCCACCACATACTCCATTCCCTGCATGTCCATGTGCCTATCCAAAAGTCTCTTAAAGTTGTACCTGCCTTCATCGCCACCCCTGACAGATACCCACCACCCTTTGTGTAAAAAACCTGCCCCATACATCGCCTTTGATCTTTTCCCCTTTCACCTTAAACCTATACCCCCTGGAATTTGCTATTTCCACCCTGGGGAAAAGGTTCTGACTTCTTACTCTATCTCTGCCTCTCATAATTGTACACACTTCTATCAGGTCTCCTCTCACCCTCTGGCATTTTCACTGTACCTCAGTGCACATGACAATAACAAATCTAAATGTGGTGTTGGGTAAATTGAATGGATTAAAGGCCGATAAATCACCAGGGCCAGATAGGCTGCATCCCAGAGTACTTAAGGAAGTAGCTCCAGAAATAGTGGATGCATTAGTGATAATTTTTCAAAACTCTTTAGATTCTGGAGTAGTTCCTGAGGATTGGAGGGTAGCAAACGTAACCCCACTTTTTAAGAAGGGAGGGAGAGAGAAAACGGGGAATTACAGACCAGTTAGTCTAACATCGGTAGTGGGGAAACTGCTAGAGTCAGTTATTAAAGATGGGATAGCAGCACATTTGGAAAGTGGTGAAATCATTGGACAAAGTCAGCATGGATTTACGAAAGGTAAATCGTGTCTGACGAATCTTATAGAATTTTTCGAGGATGTAACTAGTAGAGTGGATAAGGGAGAACCAGTGGATGTGTTATATCTGGACTTTCAGAAGGCTTTTGACAAGGTCCCACATAAGAGATTAGTATACAAACTTAAAGCACACGGTATTGGGGGTTCAGTATCGATGTGGATAGAGAACTGGCTGGCAAACAGGAAGCAAAGAGTAGGAGTAAACGGGTCCTTTTCACAATGGCAGGCAGTGACTAGTGGGGTACCGCAAGGCTCAGTGCTGGGACCCCAGCTATTTACAATATATATTAATGATCTGGACGAGGGAATTGAAGGCAACATCTCAAAGTTTGCGGATGACACTAAGCTGGGGGGCAGTGTTAGCTGTCAGGAGGATGCTAGGAGACTGCAAGGTGACTTGCATAGGTTGGGTGAGTGGGCAAATGTTTGGCAGATGCAGTATAATGTGGATAAATGTGAGGTTATCCACTTTGGTGGCAAAAACAGGAAAGCAGACTATTATCTAAATGGTGGCCGATTAGGAAATGGGGAGATGCAGCAAGACCTGGGTGTCATGGTACACCAGTCATTGAAAGTAGGCATGCAGGTGCAGCAGGCAGGGAAGTGAAAGCAAATGGTATGTTAGCTTTCATAGCAAAAGGATTTGAGTATAGGAGCAGGGAGGTTCTACTGCAGTTGTACAGGGTCTTGGTGAGACCACACCTGGAGTATTGCGTACAGTTTTGGTCTCCAAATCTGAGGAAGGACATTATAGCCATAGAGGGAGTGCAGAGAAGGTTCACCAGACTGATTCCTGGGATGTCAGGTCTTTCATATGAAGAAAGACTGGATAGACTTGGCTTATACTCGCTAGAATTTAGGAGATTGAGAGAGGATCTTATAGAAACTTACAAAATTCTTATGGGGTTGGACAGGCAAGATGCAGGAAGATTGTTCCTGATGTTGGGGAAGTGCAGGACAAGGGGTCACAGCTTAAGGATAAGGGGGAAATCCTTTAAGACCGAGATGCGAAAAAACTTTTTCACACAGAGAGTGGTGAATCTCTGGAACTCTCTGCCACAGAGGGTAGTTGAGGCCAGTTCATTGGCTATATTTAAGAGGGAGTTAGATGTGGCCCTTGTGGCTAAAGGGATCAGGGGGTATGGAGAGAAGGCAGGTACGGGATACTGAGTTGGATGATCAGCCATGATCATATTGAATGGCGGTGCAGGCTCGAAGGGCCGAATGGCCTACTCCTGCACCTATTTTCTATGTATCTATGTATCTATAAATGCAGCTTAAAAGGGCAGATTGCAACAATGGGAAGATTAAATGTGATTATGTAAAAAAACTCATAATTCAACTGAGGGTGGCACAGTGGCGCAGCGGTAGAGTTGTTGCCTTACAGCGCCAAGACACCCAGGTTTGATCCTGACTATGGATGCTGTCTGTACGGAGTTTGTACGTTCTCCCCCTGACCGTGTGGGTTTTCTCTGGGTGCTCCAGTGTCCTTCTACATTCCAAAGACGTGCAATTCTTTTTAGTTAATTGGCTTCTGCAAATTGTAAATTGTCCCTAGTAGAATAGCGCTAGTGTACGGGGATCGCTGGTCAGCGCAGACTCGGTGGGCTGAAGGAGCTGTTTCGATGCTGTATCTTTAAAGACTGACCAATGCCTGTTGTGAAAACCATATCTCAGGAACTTTATCCAAGGAGCTGGCAAAAGCAACAGTGAACTGTTTTCACCTCTGGATGCTATGACCCGTACTGGAGTCAGTTTGAAAACACTGGTGAAGCACCTTAAAAAGCACCATGTTGTCAAGCGGGAAAGGATGCAGAGAAGATTTACGAGGATTTGGCCAGGACTCGAAGGCCTGAGCTATAGGGAGATGTTGAGCAGGCCAAGATTTTATTCCTTCCAGTTCAGGTCAGTTTATTGTCACATGTACCGATGTACAGTGAAAAGATTTTGTTCCGTGCTAACCAGTCAGCGGAAAGACAATACATGATTACAATCTAGCCACTTACAGTGTACGGATACATGATAAGGGAATAATGTTTGGTGCAAGTCCTTGGAGTGCAGGAGGATAAGAGGTCTAGAGGTGTAGAAAATCATGAGAGGAATAGATCAAGTAGACACACAGAGTCTCTTGCCCAGAGTAGGAGAATCGAGAACCAGAGGACATGGGTTTTAGCTGAGGGGGGGGGAGATTTAACAAGAACCTGACGGGTCATTTTGTCACACAAAGGGCGATAGGTATGGGACGAGTTGCCAGAGAAGGTAGTTGAGACAGGTACTATCACAATGTTTAAGAAACATTTGGACAGGTACATGGATTGGATAGGTTTAAAGGGATATGGGCCAA
The DNA here is from genome assembly GCA_038087875.1 of Malacoraja senta. NCBI lineage: Eukaryota > Metazoa > Chordata > Chondrichthyes > Rajiformes > Rajidae > Malacoraja > Malacoraja senta. The sequence goes on along the minus strand of CM076000.1, from coordinate 2,104,837 downwards.
ATGCAGGCAGATAGGATTAGTGTAGATGGGACATATTGGTCAGTGTGGGCAAGTAGGGCCAAAGGGCCTGTTTCCACACTGTATGACCTTCTGACTCCATAACAATTTATAGAAGCCAATTAACCTACAAACCTACACGTCTTTGGAATTTGGGAGTAAACCAGAGCACCCAGAGAAAAACCAGGTGGTTACAGGAAGAATGTACAAACTTTGTATAGACAGCACCCATAGTCAGAATCGAACTCTACCATTGTGCCACAATGCCACCCATTATTTTCTGAAACAAATGAGGATTAAATTGAGCAAAACACAAAGTGCTGGAGCAACGCAGCGGGTCAGGCAGCTTCTATGGAGAGAATCAACAGATGACATTTTGGAATGGACCCATTCCTTCTTTCCACAGATGTTGCCTGTCCCGCTGAGTTACTCCAGCATTTTGTGTCTGTTTTGAATTGGAACCCTTCTTCAGACTGATGGAGTAAAGGGGTGCATCTCCCCTACCCTGGTGTGCTCCAATACTCCCATCATCTTCCCACCCCTCCACACACCCTGTTCCTTCATATACTCTCCCATCCCTGTCCCACATTTCTCCCCCCCCCCCTCTTATCCTTCCCCCATGACCCAGTCCACCCACATCCCTCCCTCTCTGGCTTTACATTTCACTCCTCCTCAATGTTCCTTTTCTGACACCCTTTTGTCTCCCTTTCACTTCTCACTTTTGTCACTTAGTCCACCCATTTTCCAATCACCCCCCCCCCCCCCACCTGTGTCCATCTATCACTTATAATGTTCTCCCGGTTGCCAAATACTTTAACTCCCCTTCCCATTCCCATACTGACCTTTCCATCCTGAGCCTCCTCTACTGTCAGAGTGAAGCCACACGCAAATTGGAAGAACAGCACCTCATATTTCGCTTGGGCATCTTACAACCCAGCTGTAAGAATATTGATTCTCTAATTTCAAGTGACCCTTGCATTCCCTCTTTCTCCATCCAACCCCCATCCTTGTCGACCCAGTTTCACTGATCACATCCATACATCCCTTCATTATCACCTCTTCCATGGCCAACAATGGATCATTGTGGGCTCCACCTTTCGTTAGCCATCGGTGCCAGCTCTGATTTCTTCTGAACCTTTTCATATCTCTGATTTCTTCTGAACCTTTTCATATCTCTGATTTCCCTCTCCCCTGACTCAGTCTAAATAAGGGTCTCAACCCGAAACGTCAACTATTCCTTTTCTCCAGAGATGCTGCCTGACCTGCCGAGTTACCTCTGCATTCTGTGTCTACCTTCCACCTATCACTTGCCAGGTTCTGTCCCGTATCTGCCACTCTTTTCCAGCTTTTATCCGCTCCTTTATGTCTTCTTTGCAGCGTGAGTTATTTAGCAGGATGCAGCCAGCAGAGAGCTCTCCTTGCCTTGTTGTTAATATAACAACGTGGCTTTACAACATCCGTGGTGTGGACTGACTCTGGTGTATCGCTCCAGTGGATATTAAACAAGGGTGGGGTGTAAGGGAGAGGTGCATGCAGTGTCCTGCCAAGCATTGTCTTGCACACACTTGAACTGTCTCCACAGGCCCCCAAAACCGCAAGCTGAAAGGAGAATCATTTTTATTCAAACACCTGTATTAGTGCTGACATTTACAGAAATGATTAAAGGTTCTTTTGGCACTCAAGCGAGTCACAAACCAGAAGAGTGGACTTTAACCCAAGAGCTCAACCAACCTGCTTAAACTAGAAAGTGTTGGCTCAGGCTTCTGCTAAAAGTTTGCCATTTTACATTAGAAAATCGTTTCACTGTACCACAGCCCAAATCACGATCTGCTGATCGCTACACACACACACACACACACACTTGCATTTCCTATCTATCACTTTAACTATTTATCCTTCACGTTAAGTTAAATCAGGATTTGCATGATTTACCTCTCACGGCGTGGAACGACATCAATCAGGGGGAGAAATTGTCACAGATCCAAACAGATCGTGAGCTTTCATGAAGGTTGGCTAAACTGTATATAAAAAAAATACAAAACCTTTAGACTAACTCGACATGGGTGGTCAGTTCAGATCGGCTGGGGTCATGACAGTCACAAATATCATTATGATGTACTATTCATTTGTCAGACCGCGTGAGCCTTCTGCCAGAACTGGTACTTTTGCTTTAATTGGAATAATATTAGTGAACAAACATTTATGTGCCTGGCAATCAGAATGCTATCAGTACAAGAACTAAACGTGACACAGTTTGACAATACTGAGGGAAAAGACGTTAAAAACTTTATCAACGTTTGCAAACAAGCCGCCTGGGTCTTATTTAGAAAAGTGTCATCATATGTTTTGATGGAAATTATGGAATGTTTCCAGATGTCCTGTAATGATGTCAACCTTGCGGAAATAAGTTAACTTTGAGCCTATAATTAACCCTGACACAAATTGTGCTGGAAGGCAGCATTTAAGCTCACTGCCCTGGGCCCCATTGCTAAAAAAGAAATTAAAGATTTGTTTCTAGTTGTTCCATACCCACCTGTGTGATTAGATACTTCTTCAAGTTGTCCTACAACTTTAAGCTGTGCACGCCATACGCAAGAAGAAGAAGAGGAAGATACTTATTGATGTATTGTTGTTACCCATTTTCTACACTATATTATTAATATTCCATATTATATACAACGTTTGTGCAATAAACATTAATTCTAAGGGGAAAAAAAATCACCTATTACAATCTGTCAAAAATAAATGATTATAACTGCATTGTAATACACAGTACTAATCTCACCCTCAAACTATAATGGACTGTCTTTGGTTGCACCAGTTCAGTTTTTTTGCACTGATATTGTGGTTATTAATTGTTTGCTATTTTTGTTTATTATATATTATCTGTGCATTGTTTTTACAGGCCTTTGAAACTGCTGTAAGTAAGAATTTCATTCTTCCATGTCAGTACATATGACAATTAAACAGGTACTTTCCCCTGCAACCGCAGGAAATGCAACACCTGTCCCTATACCCCCCCTCCTCGACTCTGTCCAAGGACCCCAACAGTCTTTTCAGGTGAGGCAGAGGTTCACTTGCACCTCCTCCAACCTCATCTACTGTATCTGCTGTTCCAGGTGTGGACTCCTATATATCGGCGAGACTAAGCACAGGCTTGGCGATCGTTTCGCTGAACACCTCCGCTCAGTCCACCTAAACCTACCTGATCTCCCAGTTGCTCAACACTTTAACTCCCCCTCCCATTCCAACACTGACCTTTCTGTCCTGGGCCTCCTCCGTTGTCAGAGTGAAGCCCAGCGCAAATTGGAGGAACAGCACCTCATATTTCGCTTGGGTAGCTTACACCCCAGCGGTATTAACATTGACTTCCCTAAACTTCAAGTAGCCCTTGCTTTCCCTCTCTCTCCATCCCTTCCCCCTTCACAGTTCTCCTACCAGTCTTACTGTCTCCGACTACATTTTATTTCTGTACCGCCCACTCCCCTGACATCAGTCTGAAGAAGGGTTTCATCCCAAAACGTCACCCATTCCTTTTCTCCAGAGATGCTGCCTGTCCCACTGAGTTACTCCAGCATTTTATGTCTACTGACACTTCAACACCCTTGAGCTGAACTCTTGACAATCGAACACCCAGGGACCAAGGAGATTACAGAGAGTGGTAGTCACTGCCCAGTGCTTCACAGATAATGGACTCCCCACCATCGAAGAGATCTATAGGAGGCCCTCTTTCAAAAAGGCAGACAATATCATCACTGATTGTGAAGGGGTAGGATGGGTTCCCACAGTCCCGTTTATATCAATGGGTCGTTGGTGGAAAGGGTCAAGAGCTTCAAATTCCTGGGCGTGCACATCTCTGAAGATCTCTCCTGGTCCGAGAACACTGATGCAATTATAAAAAAAGCACATCAGCGCCTCTACTTCCTGAGAATATTACGGAGAGTCGATATGTCAAGGAGGACTCTCTCTAACTTCTACAGGTGCACAGTAGAGAGCATGCTGACCGGTTGCATCGTGGCTTGGTTCGGCAACTTGAGTGCCCAGGAGCGGAAAAGACTACAAAAAGTAGTAAATACTGCCCAGTCCATCATCGGCTCTGACCTCCCTACCATCGAGGGGATCTATCGCAGTCGCTGCCTCAAAAAGGCTGGCAGCATCATCAAGGACCCACACCATCCTGGCCACTCATCTCCCCCCTACCTTCAGGTAGAAGGTACAGGAGCCTGAAGACTGCAACATCGACGTTCAGGAATAGCTACTTCCCCACAGCCATCAGGCTATTAAACTCAACTCATACAAAACTCTGAACATTCATAGCCCATTAGCTGTTTATTTGCACTTTATCTGTTTATTTATTCATGTGTGTATATATTTATATAATGGTATGTGGACACACTGATCTGTTCTGTATTATTCATGCTTATTATATTCTGTTGTGCTAAAGCAAAGCAAGAATTTCATTGTCCTATCTGGGACACATGACAATAAACTCTCTTGAATCTTGAATCTTGAATCAAAGACCCACACCACCACGACTTCGCTCTTGGACTCAAGACCATTGGACTCAAAAACAGCTTCTTCCCAACAACCATCAGGCTCTTGAACACTACACAACACTAACCTCAACTATGAACTTCTATGGACTGTCTTTAGTTGCACTAAGGACGTAGTAATAAATATATTAAATTTGTTTTTATTATATATTAGCAGTGTGCATTGTGTTCATAGGCCTGCTTCAATTAAGAGTTTCATAGTTCTGTTGACAGTACATATAACAATTAAACACTCTTGATCTGACTCTTGACATAATTAGTATAGAGAAACAGCGTGGAAACAGGCCCTTCAGCCCACCAACTCCACACCGACCAACGATCACCCATACACTAGTTCTATCCGACACACTAGGGACAATTTACAGAAGCCAATTAGCCTGCAAACCTTTACGTCTTTGGAGTGTGGGAGGAAACCAGAGCACCCGGAGAAAATCCACGTAGTTACAGAGAAAACGTACAAACTCCATACAGACAGCACCCATAATCAGGATCAAACCCAGGCCTCTGGTGCTGTGAGGCAGCAACTCTACCGCTGCGCCACTGTGCCGCCCTATACTATTCACTGAAAAATCAGCGAATGGCAGGTCGGACAATAGAAGATAAGAATTTTACTTTGTGCATGGCACACATGGAGGGTGTATGCATTCATAATTTTACTTCATTTGCTGCAAATAATTTTATTTTCCACCTTAACTGCGCAAAACTGGATGAAATGAGAAAAGTCCATTCATCTCGTCAAACTGGTTACCACAGTTGGCCCTGTAAATGCTTTGTGTACAATCTGTTTTAGCATGAGCAACAATCAACTTAATTGCTTTCTTGAATAAAAGTAATGTTTAAACATTCTTTGATCCTCTAAGTGAAACCTCTGAGCTCTCATGCAAACCTCCATTGTCCATTATTCAGCGCTGGCTTTAAACCTTTGCATAGGGAACACTACTGTTTCCTAACAGCACAGAAATCATTAAACCATGTGGAATATTTGATCAATCCAATCTACATACCTAAGCCAGTAGCTATGAGTCCTATTCTGAGCAACACTTCTCTCTGAAGTCGTTTATTAACAAGGCATCAGGTACACATGCTGGATGCAGTTCAATGGAAAGAAATGCGTGGCTGGGAGGAAAATAATTCTTCAGATCCAATGTTACTTCAGGTTTTGGAAACAAGGAACTGCAGTTGCTGGTTTATAACAGAAAAAAGACACAACGTGCTGGAGTAACTCAACGGGTCAGGCAGCATCTTTGAAGAACATGGATCAGGGTCAGGATCCTTCTGCAGACGGTGGTGGGGGGACGAAAGCTGGAAGAGAGGAGGGGCAGGACAAAGCCTGGCATGAAATAGGTGGGTACTGGTGAGGAGGTATTTAATAGACAGATGGTTGGACAAAGGCCAGTGATGAAAAGACTAAAGGTGTGGGATACGGATAGAAGAGTTGCAAATTGTGAAGCCAGAGGATAGAAGGAAAGAACTAAGCTTTAGAGACACGGCGCAGAAACAGGTCTGTGCCAACCACTGCCAACCGCACTAAGGATGATTTACAATTTTTTACTGAAACCAATTACCCTACAAACCTGTATGCCTTTGGAGTGTGGAAGGAAACCGGAGCAACCAGAGAAAACCCACAAGGTCACAGGAGGAATGTACAAATCCAGGTCTCTGGCGCTTAAGGCAGCAACTCTACTGTTGTGCCACTGTGCCATCCACTCTTTTATCCTTATCTCACATCTTTAGATTTTTCATCTCTGGCCTTTATCCAACAACCTGCCTATCTGAACCCCACCCCCGCCCCCACCCCCCGCTCACCAGTATCCACCTATCCCCTGCCAAGCTTTGTCTAGCCCCTCCTCTTTTGCAGCTTTCGCCCCCATCCCAACCCCCATTCCTGATGAAGGAACTTGACCCAAAATGTCACATATCCATGTTCTCCAGAGAGTCTGCCTGACATCAATGGATATTTTTAAGGCAGAGATAGATAGATTCTTGATTAGTATGGGTGTCAGGGGTTATGGGAAAAAGGCAGGAGAATGGGGTTAGAAGGGAGAGGTAGATCAGCCATGATGGAATGGCGGAGTAGACTTGATGGGCCGAATGGCCTAATTCTGCTCCTATCACATGACCTTATGACCTTATGACCTGCTGGGTTACTCCAGCTCTTTGTTGTTTCAGGATGGTTCATGTTGAAATCACATTTGGTGCACATATATGGAAAACTTGAAAAAACCACACAATAATGTATATGCTCATTCAACCTGCTTTTTCCAAACTGCTAGTCAGGCAACTGAACCATCCTATCACCAACTAAAGTGCAGGCCTGACCTACTATTTACATCATTGCAGACTCTTGAACTATCTTTAATTGGACTTTATCTTGCACTAAACATTAGTCAGTCAGTTAGTCAGTCAGTCCGTCAGTCAGTCAGTCAGTTACTGGTACAGGTACAGTGAAAAGCTTTTGTTGCATGCAAACCAGTTCAGTGGAAAGACTATATATGATTACAATTGAGCCGTCCACATCTATTCACTTTATCCTGTATTTGTACACTGTGGACAGCATGAATGGTAATCGTGTACAGGTATAGTTTTTTCACTGATTGGATAGCATGCAACAAAAAAGCTTTTCACATTAAGTCAATAAGTACATTTTTTCCAAATGTCTCCCCCATCTGTGATAAATGTCTATCCCAAGAAGCAACTATAGCACATTCCTTTGTTTTTTGTATAAAAATCCCCAAAAAATTTGGAATTAAATCTGAAATTTTTACAAAATTATTTAAATTTAAACTGAAACCGAACGCAGAATTGATTATTTTTGGAACAATGGAAGCCAGCTTTGAGCTGACTTCGTTCCAAAAAAGCTTCCTTAATTACGGCTTAATAATGGCAAAAAAACATATACTTAAATTCTGGAAAAACACTCCCACACCAACGATAAAAATGTGGATTTCAAATATGTCTGAAATGTTACACCTAGAAGACATGAGATTCCTCCTAGCAGGCAAATCAGACCATTTCCAAAAGATTTGGTCTCCATTTATCGACTTATTACAAGCATAGGATGCAACATAACTTTGAAAATAAATGGTTTCAGGACCTGGTGAGGGGTGTGTAAAGATACAAAGTAGGTACATCCCTTTTATCTTATTTTACTTTCTTATATCTTCTGTTTTCTATTGTTCTCTTTCTTTTCCTTTGGTTTTCTTTTTAACTCTTTCTCGTGTTTTACGTTTCTACGGGTTTCTCCTGATCACTCTTTCACGCACTTACTATCTTATCTAACTCTCTCTATTCTTCTCCTTTTTAAAGTTTAAAACAAGAAGGGGTACAGGAAATGTATTATGTTATTTTGGGCTTATATCACTGTAATGTACATTACTTCTAATAAATAAAATATTTAAAAAAATTTAAAAAAAGCTTTTCACTGCACCTTGGCACATGTGACAATGATAAACTAAACTAACTAAACTAAACTAAACTAAGCTAAACTAAACTAAACTGAACAACCTCTCTTTTACATGCAACTAACATGCAGGAGAACAACAGCACCTTGTGCACTAAATAATGTCATTGTTAACTGTAACCAGTAGAGATGCTGGTTACAGTTACAGTTTCAGTTCTGAGATGCAGTGATCTTGTTTGCAATTAAACCAGTTTTCAGTTTTATTCTCACTCTTGTCCCTGTTCAGCATGTAATATCAAGCCCTAGGAAAAGCAGAGGTGGTGATCATTTGATCAATCTCAGAATTTGTTTTGGATTTGGCAGTGACATTGAAGTTTAATACAAGCCCAAATATTATACCTTCTTTATAGAGTCTTTAAACTTTACTTTAGACTTCAGAGATACAGTGCGAAAACAGGCCTTTCGGCCCACCAAGTCCGCACCGACCAGCAATTAAGCAGCTCATCCAGAGACTGAAATGCAAGTTTGGCAAGAATGAGAAATTTCATGATGAATATACATCTTTCCTCACAGAAATGATTGACAATGGTCATGTTGAAATGGTACCAGTGGACCAGCTAAGTCGAGGTGATGGAGAACTCTGGTACATCCCACACCATAGGGTGTATCACTCAAGGAAAGGAACCGTAAAGGTGGTCTTTGACTGTGGTGCAGTCTTCAAAGGAACATCACTTAACTGCCAACTGCTGCAGGCTCCAGACCTTACCAGCTCATTCATTGAAGTTCTCATCAGATTCAGACAAGAACCGGTTGCTTTGATGGCCGACATCCAATCAATATTTCATCAGGTCAAGGTATCAAAAAAGCATATTGACTATCTGCGATTCCTGTGGTGGCCCGAGGGTGATGTGCAGCAAGATCTTGTTGAATAACGGATGAAGGTACATCTTTTTGGAGCCGTGTCATCACCACGTTGTGCAAACTTTGCATTAAGGAAGACTGCTGAAGACAACAAAGCTCACTTTCCAGCAGAGGTGACAAACACAGTAAAGAACAACTTCTATGTAGATAATTGTTTAAAATACATGCCTTCGGAACAGGAAGCAGTTCAAATGGTAAGAGACCTGACTGCCCTCTGCCAAATGGGAGGATTCATGCTGTCAAAGTGGATCAGCAACAGCCGTGCTGTATTGGCATCCATTCCACAAGAAAACAGAACCAAGGAGACCGGGGAGTGTACTTGGACAAAGACAATCTGCCAATAGAAAGAGCACTGGGATTGCACTGGTGCGTTGAAACAGATGTGTTCAAGTTCAGAATTACTGCACAGGAACAATCATACACAAGATGGGGCATCTTGTCCGTGGTAGGCTCTATATACGACCCTTTAGGATTTCTTGCACCATTTACTCTGCCAGCTGAACTGATTATGCAGGAGCTCTGTAAGAAAAGACTCAAATGGGATGAAAACATACCCCAAACCTTCTCTCAGCGATGGACAGGATGGTTAGCAGGTCTCAACCAGATGGCGGTGTTTAAAGTGGACCGGTGCATGAAGCCCACAAGCTTTGGTCAAGTCAGATATGCACAGCTGCACCACTTTTCAGACTCCAGCGAAAGTGGCTACGGTACTGTTTCATATCTAAGACCGGAAGACGATAACAAATAAGTGCATGTTGCATTCATAATGGGAAAAGCCAGGGTGGCACCATTAAAACAAATGACGATTCCCAGAATGGAGCTTACAGCTGCAGTCCTAGCTGTCAGAGTTGACACAATGCTGCGAAAAGAATTACAGCTTCAACTGGACAAATCCATCTTCTGGATCGATAGCACAACAGTGCTTAAGTACATCAACAACTAAACCAAACGCTTCCAAACATTTTTAGCAAACAGGATCTCTTTTGTAAGGGATGCGACTGATGTATCACAATGGAGATATGATGGCACAAAAGAAAATCCTGCAGATGAAGCGTTTAGAGGACTAACAGCAGATCGTTTCTTAAGCTGTAAGAGATGGATCAAGGGACCAGAGTTTCTTTGTAAGCCAGACAGAGAATGGCCAAGACTTCACTTGGTATCTACAATCTCTGCTAATGATCCAGAAATCAAACAAGACTTCACAATGAACGTCATTGTCAAAAATCCATTGAACCCCACAAACTCTCTGATCACCTATTTCTCATCATGGAGGAATCTGAAGAATGCTGTAGCTTGGCATCTTAAAGTAAGGACAACACTCGAAGGAGAAAGGAGATTCAGACTACTGTGAGTAGCTTTGAAAAAGATCCTGCAAATTAAAGACTTGCAAAAGGAGATGCAAGTCTTTAAAGCAACATTCCGTGGACAGCGTTTATGTCCTGAAGATCTTTTCCAAGCGGAAAACGCAGTCATCTCTTTCAGTCAAAGACAAAGATTCAAAGAAGAACTTTCAGTACTAGAAGCTGGTAAAAATGGTGTCAAAAGAAACAGTCATTTGTACAAGCTAGATCTGGTGCTGGATGATTGACTTCTGAGAGTAGGTGGTCGCCTGAATAGACCAACGATGTCTGAAGAGGCCAAACATCCTATTATTCTCTTGAAGGATCTTCACATATCAACACTACTGTTACGACATATCCATGAACAGCTCGGACATGGTGGAAGAAATGATATGCTGTCCTGCCTCCATCAAAAATACTGGATTATCAAAGCTAACTCCGCTGCAAGAAAGGTCATAACAGAATGTGTTGTGTGTAGACGACAGTGGGGAAGAGTTGGAGAACAAAAAATGGCAGACTTGCTCCTGGAGAGGATTCTACCAGACAAGCCTCCATTTACAGATGTAGAAGTAGACTACTTCGGTCCTATAGAGATCAAGAGAGGATGAAGTTGTGTTAATAGGTATGGTGTAATCTTCACTTGCATGGCAAGCAGGGCAGTACATCTTGAAGTTGCATCTACACTTGACACAGACTCCTGTATCCATGCATTATGAAGATTCATCTGTCGACGAGGTCAAGTTTCATCTTTAAGATCAGGCAATGGCACAAATTTTATCGGAGCGGAAAGGGAATTGAGAGAAGCACTCAATGGCTTGACAATAGACAATGGACAATAGACAATAGGTGCAGCAGTAGGCCATTCTGTGATCATGGCTGATCATCCACAATCAATACACCGTTCCGGCCTTATCCCCATATTAAACTGGATCTGCCATGCATCTTCCCACTCACCCAACCTGTGCAAGTTAGGACAAGATCCAGAGTGCCATGCTTCAGCAAGGGATAAGGTGGTACTTTAACCCGCAAGCAAGATCCCATCACGGCGGTGTTTGGGAACGATTGATCCGCATGGTATGAAATGTGATGCGCTCTGTCTTTAACCAACAGGTTCTGGACGATGAAGGATTGCAAACTTTTATTTGTGAAGTTGAAGCAATTTTAAATGATCGACCCATTACCAAGAGTTCTGATGATCCAATGGACCTGGAAGCACTCCCACCAAACCATCTTCTTCGGTTGAAGACCATGCCAATACTACCACCTGGACTCTTTGTAAAGCAAGACTTGTACATTAAACACAGATGGAGACTGGTGCAATATTTGGCAGATCTCTTTTGGAAACGGTGGACACAAGAATACTTGCCTCTACTCCAAGAACGACCACGGTGGTCAAAGGTAAGGAGAAGCTTTGCTCCAGGTGACATTGTTGTGGTGGCTGATTCCACTGCACCACGAGGCTCCTGGTTAATAGACAATAGACAGTGGACAATAGACAATAGGTGCAGGAGTAGGCCATTCGCCATTCACTGTGATCATGGCTGATCATCCACAATCAGTAGCCCGTTCCTGCCTTCTCACCATATCCCCTGACTCCACTATCTTTAAGAGCTTTATCTAACTCTCTCTTGAAAACATCCAGAGAATCAGAATCAGAATCAGAATCAGAATCACACTTTATTCGCCAAGTATGTTTTGCAACATACGAGGAATTTCATTGGCCAGGTCAGTCATACAATTAAAAGCAACAGATCACTCAAAAAAACAAATTTTAACATGAATATCCACCACAGTGACTCCTACACATTCCTCACTGTGATGGAAGGCAAAATATAGTTCAAGTCTCTTCCTTTTGTTTTTCCTCGGTCGTGGGCCTCGAGCCCCCGTTGACAGGATGATCCTGACTCCCGTAGCTGGCTGCGTTCGGGCCCTCCGCATCGAGGTGATCAGCTCCTGCATCGGGGGGATGTCAGCTCGCCCGCGGTGGGTGATCGAACCTCGCGTCGGGGCTGGTCGAACCTTCCGTGACGTTGGAGCTCCCGACTAGCCTCTCCCGAGACTGTGAGCCCTTGCTGTTGATTCCGCGGTGGTCACGGTGAGAGCGATCCCAGGCAAGGGATCAGCTCCGATGTTAAATCCGCGCCCCACGGTGGGGCTCACGACAGTCCGAGGAGGCTTCCAGCTCCATCGATTGTAGGCCGCAGAGTTCGGAGAATGTGATCCAAAAATTGATCACATTTCCGGTAAGATAATAACTTGATAAAAAGTTTCCCCCCGATCCCCTCCCCCCTCCCCCCACATAAAACAAACGGATGAACATTAAAACAAACTTTTAACGCACTAAAAATAACAAAAAGAAAGAAAAAACGAACAGACTGCCGGCAGGGGGCCATCTCCCCGACGCCCCTGGTGGTCATTGGCCTCCACTGCCTTCTGAGGCAGAGGATTCCACAGATTCACAACTCTCTGGGTAAAAAGGTTTTCCTCATCTCCGTTCTAAATGGCCCACCCCTTATTCTTAAACTGTTGCCCCTGGTTCTGGACTCCCCCAACATCAGGAACATGTTTCCTGCCTCTAGCGTGTCCAATCCCTTACTAATCTTATATGTTTCAATAAGATCCCTTCTCATCCTAAATTCCAGAGTATACAAGCCCAGCCGCTCCATTCTATCAATATATGACAGTCCCGCCATCCCGTGAATTAACCTCGTGAACCTAAGTCGCACTCCCTCAATAGCAAGAATGTCCTTCCACAAATTTGGTGCCCAAACCTGCACACAATACTCCAGGTATGGTCTCACTGTACAACTGCAGAAGGACCTCTTTTCTCCTATACTCAACTCCTCTAGTTATGAAGGCCAACATGCCATTAGCTTTCTTCACTGCCTACTGTACCTGCATGCTTACTTTCAGTGAGTGATGAACAAGGAACCCCAGATCTCCTTGTACCTCCCCTTTTCCCAACTTGATACCATTCAGATAATAATCCGCCTTCCTGTTTTTGCCACCAAAGTGGATAACCTCACATTTATCCACATTAAACTGCATCTGCCATGCATCCGCCCACTCGCCCAACCTGTCCAGGTTTCCCTGCATATTCATAGCATCCTCCTCACAGTTCACACTGCCACCCAGCTTTGTGTCATCTGCAAATTTGCTGATGTTACTTTCAATCCCTTCATCTAAATCATTGATGTATATTGTAAATAGCTGCAGTCCCAGCAACGAGTCTTGCGGTACTCCACTAGTCACTGCCTGCCATTCTGATAGGGACCCGTTAGTCCCTACTCTTTGTAGAATGGGCAGAATATTGAAGACCATACCAGATGCACAAGGTCTTGTGCGCACAGTTCGACTTTAGGCTAAGAGCAACATCTTGGAAAGACCAATAACAAAGATATGTCTGCTCCAAGAAGCTGAGACCTAGGTACAGCAAAGAATGATGGCTCTAAAGATAAGGATAAGAAGAAGGAAGAGGAGAAGATTAAATGCCAACACACAGTACATACCTTTTTTTTAAATGTGTAAAGGAAAAGGGGTTTATTGGTAATTGTTTTGTTAAATACATAGGACAATTAGGGGCTGGTGTGTAGGAGCCATTTATGTTCATGTTGGCACATCATATTATTTTGTCTAGATATATCTTGCAGTATTATTTTGGGCACTTGGGGGCAGTCACTAGATGCACAGGGTGGTGTGTATATAAGGGCATAGGGGACAGGAAGTGACAGGCACAGGGAGGGAGAGCATACAGTTCTCACCAGACCAGGGACAGAGCAGCCAGCTACAACTTGCATGCAGAATAAGGAAAACCTGGTACGTTAATCTCTTTGTTTGTACAACTACTTCAATAAACAACCAATTAAACTGGAAATAACGATTGGAAGATCTGTCCTGTTAGGTCTGCGTAAGATCATTCCTACTGTACCTGTGTAGTAATGGTTACTGGAAAAGAGGACGCTGGAAAAGTCAGAAAATTGCCATTACAATTAAGTGAGAATTAAACTAGCATTACCCCACACACACCACGGACAATTTACAATTTTTACTGAGGTCAACTAACCTACAAACCTGTCCGTCATTGGAGTGTGGGTGGAAACCGGAGCACCCGGAGAAAATACACGTGGTCACAGGGAGAATGTACAAACTCTACACAAACAGCACCCGTAGTCAGGATCGAACCCGGATCTCTAGCGCAGTAAGGCAGCAACTCTATCACTGTGCCACTGTGCCGCCCAAACAAGGGTTTGCAATTAAACCAGTTTTATTCTCATTCTCATCACTATTCAGCATGTAATATAAAGCCCTAGGAAAAGAAGAGGTGGTGACAATTTGATCATTCTTGGAATTAGTTTTGTATTTGGCTATGACATGGAACTGGAAATTTAATACAAGCTCAAACATTACACTATGGTTATAGAGTCATAGAGCCATACAGCCCAATTCATCCATGCTGACTAATATGCCCCATCTAAGCTTGTCCCATTTGCCCACATTTGGCCCATATCCCTCTAAACATTTCCTATCCATGTACCTGTCCAAGTGTCTTTCAGAGTCTACGATAGTACCTGCCTCAACTACCTCTTCTGGCAGCTCGTTCCATATACCCACCACCCTCTGAGTGAGAAAGTTGCTTCTCAGGTTCCTATTAAATCTTGCTCCTCGCACTTTAAACCTAAAGTCCTTTGGTTCTTGATTCCCCTACTCTAAGCAAGAGACTCTGTGCATTCACCCTATCAATTCCCATTATGATTTTATACACCTCTATAAGATCACCCCTCAGTCTCCTGCTCTCCAAGGTATAAAGTCCTAGCCTGCCCAACCTCTCCCTATATCTCATCCCCCTCAAGTCCTGACAACATTGTAATGTTGGTGATAAATAACAAATACAGAGCAAAGGTAAAGACAATGAGGATTGTTTTATAAAATAGCTGCCGCAGACCACAGGATCGTTCTATGCTTCTGCACATAAACTAAACCAAACTAAACATGTTTGATCCTTCAGTCCAAAGGACAGGGATCAGCAGATCTGAAATGGCCTGAACTCGCCAGAATTCAAACGGCTGCAAAAGAATCCAAAATATTCCATTAAGAGCACTTTGGGACTTATTCCGAAAAAAACTTATTCGTAATATACGTCTCTATTTCTGGATGTAGCAAAGTCCACACACCTGAAAAAGATATAGCTAATCGTTTGGGATATATTTGCCCATTTTTCTAATGAAACAAGTATCTTTAATCTCACTGTAAAGATTAGGTTTGCCTTACAGATCAACTATCTGCTCGCTGTGAAAACAATCCTTGTCCATTAACAGCTGAAAAAACTATTAGCTCAAAATATTTTGCATGGTTTCTCATATGAGAATGGTGTGTGTTTAAAGTGTATGAAGTTTTGTTCTGTGAGTCACTCCTGAATGAAATGAGGTGGGGGGGTTTCTTACCCATGGATTGCTTCATTCCCATTATGTCTTGTATTATTAAAGCCTGCTAGCGGGTGTTCTTTGAGTTCTCCAATGACCTTTTCCAAGGGTTATTGGAGACCCTCGGACTATCTTTGATCAGACTTTACTGGACTTTATCTTGCACTGAATGTTATTCCCTTTATACTGTATCGGTGCACTGTGGACGGCTCAATTGTAATCATGTATAGTTTTTCCACTGACTGGATTGCGCACGACAAAAAGATACACGTGAAATAAACTAAACTAAACTAAAGTGAACAGTAATCCAATGAGAAAGTTAAACATATTGAAGGATCTCAAGATGACAAGGCATTCGAGTAACTTCCAGAGTATTAGTCTAACCTCCTATGCAAGCCCCTTGGTGTGCATCTTGTATACCAGATGTTAGGTTAGGTTAGGTTAGGTTAGGTTAGGTTGGGTTGGGTTGGGTTGGGTTGGGTTGGGTTGGGTTGGGTTGGGTTGGGTTGGGTTGGGTTAGTTTAGGTTAGGTTAGGTTAGGTTAGGTTAGGGAGATTGTTGTCTTGCATACTGAGGTTCAGTGAAAACTTTGTTTTGCATGCTATCCAAACAGATCATACCATACACATATGCAATCAATTCAAACTCAAATACAATAGATAGAGTAACGAGTGAGTAATTCAAACTCAAATTTGAGAAGGAGAAGGTTAAATCGGAAGTGGCAGTGATGCAGTTGAACAAAGGGGACTATGAAGGCATGAGAGAGGAGCTGGCCAAAGTAGACTGGAAAGGGATCCTAGCAGGAATGACGGTGGAACAACGATAGCAGGAATTTCTGGGCATAATCCGGGAGACGCAGGATCATTTCATTCCAAAAAGGAAGAAAGATTCTAAGGGGAGTAGGAGGCAACCGTGGCTGAGAAGAGAAGTTAGGGATAGAATAAAACTAAAAGAAAAGATGTATAACACAGCAAAGAGTAGCCGGAAGCCAGAGGATTGGGAAACTTTCATAGGACAACAGAAGGAAACAAAACGGGCAATACGGGCTGAAAAGATGAAGTACGAAGGGAAGCTGGCCAGGAATATAAAGAAGGACAGTAAAAGCTTCTTTAGATATGTTAAGAGGAAAAAAATAGCAAAGTCAAATGTGGGTCCCTTGAAGGCAGACACAGGTGAAATTATGGGGAACAAGGAAATGGCAGAAGAGATGAACAGGTTCTTCAGATCTGTCTTCACTAAGGAAGACACAAACAATCTCCCAGAAGTACTGGAGGACAGAGGATCTAAGAGGGTCGAGGAACTGAAAGAAAATTTCATTAGGTGGGAGCTAGTATTGGGTAGGCTAATGGGACTGAAGGATGATAAATCCCCAGGGCCTGATGGTCTGCATCCCAGGGTCCTCAGGGAGGTGGCTCTAGAAATAGTGGACGCATTGGTGATCATTTTCCAATGTTCAATAGATTCAGGATCAGTTCCTGTGGATTGGAGGATAGCTAATGTTATCCCACTCTTCAAGAAAGGAGCGAGAGAGAAAACGGGGAATTACAGACCAGTTAGCCTGACCGGTGGTGGGAAAGATGCTGGAGTCAATTATTAAAGAGGTAATAATGGGGCATTTGGATAGCAGTAAAAGGATTAGTCCAAGTCAACATGGATTTATGAAAGGGAAATCATGCTTGACTAAACTTGTGGAATTTTTTGAGGATGTGACAAGTAAAATGGATGAAGGGGAGGAGTGGATGTAGTGTATCTAGACTTTCAGAAAGCCTTTGATAAGGTCCCGCACGGGAGATTGGTGGCTAAAATTAGAGCACATGGTATTGGGGGTAGGGTGTTGACGTGGATAGAAATTGGTTGGCAGACAGGAAGCAAAGAGTAGGAGTGAACGGGTCCTTTTCAGAATGGCAGGCAGTGGCGAGTGGAGTGCCACAAGGCTCGGTGTAAATGATTTGGAAGAGGGAATTAGGAGCAACACTAGCAAGTTTGCGGATGACACAAAGCTGGGAGGCAGTGTGAACTGTGAAGAGGATGTTAGGAGGTTGCAGGGTGACCTGGACAGGTTGAGTGAGTGGGCAGATGCATGGCAGATGCAGTATAATATAGATAAATGTGAGGTTATCCACTTTGGTGGCAAAAACAAGGGACCAGATTATTATCTCAATGGGGTTAGGTTAGGTAAGAGGGAGGTACAGCGAGACCTGGGTATCCTTGTACACCGATCACTGAAAGTTGGCGTGCAGGTTCAACAGGCAATGAAGAAAACTAATGGAATGTTGGCCTTCATAACAAGAGGATTTCAGTATAGGAGTAGAGAGGTTCTTCTGCAGTTGTATAGGGCTCTGGTAAGACCACATCTGGAGTATTGTGTCCAGTTTTGGTCTCCTAATTTGAGGAAGGACATCCTTGTGATTGAGGCAGTGCAGCGTAGGTTCACAAGATTGATCCCTGGGATGGCGGGACTGTCATATGAGGAAAGATTGAAAAGACTAGGGTTGTATTCACTTGAGTTTGGAAGGATGAGGGGGGATCTTATAGAAACATATAAAATTATAAAAGGACTGGACAAGCTAGATGCAGGAAAAATGTTCCCAATGTTGGGCGAGTCCAGAACCAGAGGCCTCAGTCTTAGAATAAAGGGGAGGCCATTTAAGACTGAGGTGAGAAAAACGTTTTCACCCAGAGAGTTGTGAATTTGTGGAATTCCCTGCCACAGAGGGCAGTGGAGGCCAAATCACTGGATTTAAGAGAGAATTAGATAGAGCTCTAGGGGCTAGTGGAATCAAGGGATATGGGGAGAAGGCAGGCACGGGTTATTGATTGGGGACGATCAGCCATGATCACAATGAATGGCGGTGCTGGCTCGAAGGGCCGAATGGCCTCCTCCTGCACCTATTTTCTATGTTTCTATGTTTCTATGTTTCAAATACAATAGATAGAGTCCCTACCTGCCTACATGTTTGGCCCATATCCCTCTAAACTTGTCCTAGTCATGTACATCCTTCCTATAACAATGAATTCTCTGTACTAACATTTAAAATCTGGAACTTTATCCCCATCGAGTACTTTTGAAGTGCTACCTTCCTATTTTCCATAGATTTTTGGACCCAGCTAATTTCTTTTTTGTCGTTTATTTTATATATATTTAGTCTTCCCGGATCATCTTATATGTGTTATTAAGGATCTGGAGTAGAATTAGGCCATTTGGCCCATCAAGTCTACTCCGCCATTCAATCATGGCTGATTCATCTCTCCCTCCTAACCCCATTCTCCTGCCTTCTCCCCATAACCCCTGACACCTGTAGTAATCAAGAATCTATCTATCTCAGCCTTTAAAAAGAATCCTGATATAAACCTTTGAGTGATGGGAAGATAAGTTAGGAACTTCAGCATGGAGGTCACGCATCGTGATCACAGTCAAACTGATATTCTGACCATTAGCAGTAATGCACAGAACATAATGTAAGCCAGGAATATTTTGGGCTCTGAACTCGGTTTGCAGCCGTGTTGCACAAAACTCTCTGCCAGCAGTACTAAATATTAAAATTTAACTTGTGTTATTTAAGATTACTTGCGGCAACAAAATATTTTTTATTTTACTACATAATTTATGAGGTTGAGGGCTCTCCTGAGTCATTCAGGGCAGTACTCTGAAGGTCAGATCCTAGTCTGTGGTAAGTTAGCTGATCTCACCTGGGACAGCAACACAACCACACGTTCAGCCACGGCTCAGGAAGGACGAGAAATATTAGCTGGGGTTTCAAGTTCTAATTCACAGACCCCTGTTGGAGAGCGTAATTGTGTGGGCATATGTTGAGTCATACAGTCCCTGTGTACAACTCTTCCATGGTCGGCATGGATGGCGCGGCGATAGAGTTGCTGCTTTACAGCGCCAGAGAACCGCATTCGATCCTGACTATGGGTACTGACTGTACGGAGTTTGCATGTTCTCCCCATGAATGCACGGGTTTTCTCTGTTGGCTCCGGTTTCCCCGCACACTCCAAAGACGTACAGTTTTGTAGGTTAATTCGCTTTGGTAAAAATTGTAAATTGTTCCTAGTGTGCAATGATAGTGATAGTGTACGGGGATTGTTAGTCGGTGCAGATCTGGTGGGCAAAGGGCCTGTTTCCATGCTGTATCACCAAACTATAAAGTGACAAGAATCTAAAGTTCTGAACTAGAACCTTTCTAGAGCCTAGAGTTTGAGTTTGAATTTGAGTTTACTTTATAGTCACGTGTACCAAGGTACAATGAAAAGTTGTTTGTTGCATGCTAACTAGTTAGCGTGCAAAAAGACAATATATGATTACAATCGAGCCATCCACAGTTTACAGATACATGATAAAGGGAATAATGTGAATAATGTTTAGTGCAAGATAAAGCTAGTAAAGTCCGATCAAAGATAGTCTGAAGGTCTCCAATGAGCTCGATAGTACTTTAGAATTGCTCTCTAGTTGTTGGTGGGAAGGTTCGGTTGCCTAATAACAGCTGGGAAGAAACTGTCCCTGAATCTGGAGGTGTGCATTTTCATACTTCTAAACCTTTTGCCCGATCAGAGAGGGGGGAAGAGGTAATGGGCAGAGTGAGACTCGTCCTTGATTAGGCTGCTGGCCTTGCCGAGGCAGCGTGAGGTGTAAATGAAGTCTCTCTGGTTTGAAGACAGCAGAGGGAATTTGCCAAAAAAAACACTTGAAATAGGAAGGGTGAGAAAAATACACAGCAATAATATTACAGAGTGAACATTTGCCACACACACACACACACACACACACACGGCACTGCAATCTGGAAACAATTGAAATCTGAGCAGTTCTATACTTTATCGACAAGGCTGGTAGTTTTAAAGCATTAAAAACCACATCTCTGGAATTTGTGAACAAAAATCGATCTGAAAATTACACTGCGAGAAGCGGTGATGCTTCAGGTTTGCATGGTGAAACCTCTAGAGGTTTAAAAATACCACTTGCAAGCACATTTTTATTAAACAGCTTGAAAAGTTATGCATTTTTCAGTGTTGAATATACACTGTGAAAAATCTGTCATTCCTTTGAAATAAACCAAAACTGCATTTTCCAGATGATTGCAAATGAGGCAAAAAATATGACCCTTTGGTTGATGTGGACTTCCTGTTCCAACAAACTGTTCATTTTGTCCAGCAAAGGCATGATTAGAATTTTGTGTTCCAACATTATTAAGATAAACCGAATAACAAAACCCTTCTTCATAATGGGTAGAAGAGCTTATCCCGCTGCATTATTTGAAAGGAATTTTCATCTGTTATCCTAAACTGCACAGTTGTAATTATTTTGGCATTCCCAGGGAACAATAAGTGACATCAAAATTTCCCAGATGCTTCGTAACACACAAAGCGCAAAAAAAAAAAAGCATTTTACTCTATCAACGGCCTGTGTTAAAGAACAAAACAAGTGAGGGGAGCTCTCGCTCCCACAGAACAATAACTAACAAAATCCATTTTGCTTTCCCAACAAATTTGCGGTAATGAGATCGGACAGTACTTTCATTATTTCTAAATCACAGACCGTCCGTTAAACTCTTTCCAGAGCAGCACTTCTACCATTGTTAATCTAATTCCGTTTGACATATTTTGGATTCGATTCTGTGTTATTCTGCGGTGGGAGATTGCGCTGCCTAGTTTTAGTCAGTTCTTCGAAAAACTCAATCCATTCAATTTGTTAATTTGAACAAAGCTATAAATTAATGCATTGAGATGGTCAGAACAAGGTGCAGCTTCATTGCAAATTCTCCATCAAAATTGCATTGCCTGGTATTTAGCCCGATGAGTGAATAAGTTCTCCATTGTATTGTGGCCATGATATTTCATCATTATCTTCATGTTCAATCACAAAAATATAAGAATTTAAATAATATAATATAAGAATTTTCTCTGGAACACTGGCGGTTGCTGAGAGACTTGACAGAAATATATAAAATTATGTGAGGAATAGTTAAACTGTGTAGGAAGGAACTGCCGATGCTGGTTTATATCGAAGATAGACACAAAATGTCGGTTTGGGTCAGGACCCTACTTCAAACTGAAGAAGGGTTCCGATCCAAAACGTCACCTATTCCTTTTCCCCAGAGATGCTGCCTGACCCACTGAGTTACTCCAGCATTTTGTGTCTATCTAGGGTAGACTAGGGAGCATATATTTATGGTGAGATGGGCATGCTTTAAAGAAGATGTGCGGGGCAAGTTTTTAACAGTGTGAGTGCCTGGAACGCACTGCCTGGCTTGGTGGTTGAAGCAGATATGATAGTGGCATTTAAGAGACTTTTGGATAGGCACATGGTTAGTCAGGGAATGGAGGGATATGTGTTATGTGCCGATAGATAAGAGATGGCCTTAGCATCATGTTCAATAGACAATAGACAATAAACAATAGGTGCAGGAATAGGCCATTCGGCCCTTCGAGCCAGCACTGCCATTCAATGTGATCATGGCTGATCAGCCGCAATCAGTACCCCGTTCCTGCCTTCTCCCCATATACCCTGACTCCGCTATCTTTAAGAGCCCTATCTAGCTCTCTCCTGAAAGTATCCAGAGAACCAGCCTCCATCGCCGGCACAGACATTGTGGGCCAAAGTGCCTGTCCTTATGCTGTACTGTTCTATGTTCAGTGAATGAACACAAGGATATGCAGAATTATATTTTTCCCTTGCATTTCATTGTAAATGCACCCGAGTACAGTGGTGCATATTCCTGTTGTAAATGCATTGTGTGCGTGTGTGCAGACATGCTATTCGGAGGGTCTAGTGTGGTTAGGTTTCCCCTGTACTTTAGAATTAGCACTAAGAGGTGTCACTAAGCTGAAAGCAAGTGAAGCTAGCTTGCAATAAAAACAATTAAAAATGTACATATTTAGTTTGTGGTACACAAAACAAAATATAAACACTTGGTTGAATACATTTTGTGAACCACGGCAGATTGGATCTCTCTTTACATTAAACGTCCACAACTTATTTTGTGATACTTTTGCAATAAATAATGTCTTTATTAGATTTTCATATTAACATGATACATAGGATAAACACAGGCAACCATTTATATTTTGCATGGAGCATTAGGATAGATTTATAGTCTCACAGGAGATAACAGAAACAATCAGCAATATCATCATATGATTCCAAAAGGCAATATTTCCTCATTCCAAACTGCGAGCATCTTCATTACTACATCCACTTCAAGGTACCCTCTAACAGGAGGGAAGTTTAACTAATTTAACTAGTTGTGTGCTAGGTGTCAGGGGTTATGGGGAGAAGACAGGAGAATGGGTTTAAGAGGGAAAGATAGATCAGCCATGATTGAATGGCAGAGTAGACTTGATGGGCCAAATGACCTAATTCTGCAGCTATATTTTATAACTTATAAAGATAATAAGTATTAAGGGAAACAAAACAAACACCACTGGCCCAAACTTACTATGGTCTGAAACTGCTTGGGTTTTGCTGATGCAACAGTGAAGCACTAAGTAAGGAATACTTTGAAAAGTACGGTATTGCGATTTCTTTCACGTTGGGTTCTGATGACGAATAGTATAAAAAGCCATTTGATCTCATGCATCCAAAATAACAACTCTACCATCTCTTCATCACAGCTTATCATTATCTCTTAAATAAGGCCAGTGTCCCGGCTTCCACCACACTTCCAGACAACCTTTGCAGCTTTTAATCATCTTCCATGAAAGAAATACCTCCTGATGTGTGAACCTGTGCCCTCTGCCCAGGTCCATCTGAAAATATTGTTCTCGGTGCTTGGTATTTTTTGTGCCCTATTAAATATCTTTTGTATCATAGAAACAAAGAAACATAGAAAATAGGTGCAGGAGTAGGCCATTCGGTCCTTCAAGCCAGCACCGCCATTCAATATGATCATGGCTGATCATCCAAAATCAGTAACCCGTTCCTGCTCTCTCCCCATATCCCTTAATTCTGTTAGCCCTAAGAGCTATATCTAACTCTCTTGAAAACATCCAGTGAATTGGCCTCCACTGCCCACTGTGGCAGAGAATTCCACAGATTCACAACTCTCTGGCTTGAAAAAGTATTTTCTCATCTCAGTCCTAAATGGCCTACCCCTTATTCCTAAACTGTGACTCGTGGTTCTGGACTCCCCCAACACCGGGAACATTTTTCCTGTATCTAGCCTGTCCAATCCTTTAAGAATTTTATGTTTCTATGAGATCTCCTCACATCCTTCTGAATTCCAGTAAATATAAGCCCAGTCTACCCATTCTTTCATCATATGTCCGGGAATTAACCTGGTGAACCTATGCTGCACTCCATCAATAGCAAGAATGTCCTTCCTCAAATTAGGAGACCAAAACTGCACACAATACTCCATGTGTGGTCTCACCAGGGCCCTGTACAACTGCAGCAGGACCTCCTTGCTCCTATGCTAAAATCTTCTTGCTATGGCCAACATGCCATTTGCTTTCTTCACTGCTGTACCTGCATGTTTACTTTCAGTGACTGATGTACAAGGATACCCAGGTCTCGTTTCACCTCCTTTTCCTAATCTGATACCATTCAGATAATAATCTGCCTTCCTGTTTTTGCCACCAAAGTGGATAACCTCACATTTATCCACATTATACTGCATCTGCCATGCATCTGCCCACTCACCCAACCTGTCCACCCTGCAGCCTCATAGCATCTTCCTTGCAACTCACACTGCCACCCAGCTTTGTGTCATCCACAAACTTGGAGATGTTACATTTAATGCCTTCGTCTAAATCGTTAATATATATTGTAAATAACTGGGGTCCCAGCACCAAGCCTTGCGGCAGCCCACTAGTCACTACCTGCCATTCTGAAAAGGACACGTTAATTCCTACTCTTTGCTTCCTGTCTGCCAACCAGTTCTCTATCCATGTCAATACCCTACCCCCAATACCATGTGCTCTAATTTTGCACACTAATCTCGTGTATGGGACCATGTCAAAGGCTTTTTAAAAGGCCTTTCTGGAGCTTTGTAAGCCAGTTTGAATCCATAGTGGATGGCAAAGTAGTTTTGACTGTCAAGCCTTTACGTAAGTTAATAAATAATTTCTCCTTGCACACAATGGCCTTATTTGTGGATGGCAATTATGTTACTAGTGCTTCACTGGTTGCAGTCTTAAAAATAGATCTGGCTAAGTAACAAAAGAACATTTCATCATGAAATTGTAATGGTTTCTGCACTAATTATTTTTGTCAAAAAAACTCAGGCCCAGAAAAAAGGCTGACCACACATTACTTTATAAATTATTATACTTATTTTCTGGGGCTGCACGGTGGCGCAGCAGTAGAGTTGCTGCCTTACAGCGCCAAAGACCCAGGTTCGATCCTGGCTATGGGTGCTCTCTGTACGGAGTTTATATGTTCTCCCCGTGACCGTATGGGTTTTGCCCAGGTGCTCTGGTTTCTTCCCAAACTCCATAGATGTACAGGTTTGTAGCTTAATTGGCTTCGGTAAAATTGTAAATTTTTCCTAGTGTAGGATAATGTCAGTGTACAGGGTTGTACAGTGTACAGTCTGCGTGGACTCGGTGAACTAAAGGGCCTGTTTCCGCGCTGCATTTCTAAACTAAACTAAACATTAAAATTATGATAAAAATAATCAAATCAGAAACTGTCAAATAAAATTATCTAGTATATATATATGCAGTTCATTGCTGGCTGGCTTCTTTTGTCAAATTTTATAATGGAATAATTTCACCATTTTAATAACAATTTTCTGGATTCAACTTAAATCAACAAAATAAGTCAATCTCTTTTTTTTTTAAACTAACATACAGTGCAGTGCACCAACATATAATTATTTGTGGGGTTGCTAAAAAGAGGTTTAATTCCATACGAGGGAACGCATTCAAATCCATTCTCGTTAATCAGAAAATTGTAAAAGGACATGTAGGCAGAGGCAGTCCAACAACCTTATACTAAGTTTACAGTCTGAGAAGCGTATATCTAGACCCAAAGATAATTTATACCTCATACCCCACTGTGATATCATGTCCTTTTTATACCCTTGTTTGATGTGCAGATGATGGAAAGTATGTGTGATCTATATTTTTCTCTGACAATTATGTCCCATCAGAATAATAACTTATAGTGATTAGCTCCAAGGACAATGGGATATCTGGGCCTGTTATACTGAGACCAAGACTGGCAGCTTTCAGGTAGGCAATTTCACACCACATATATTATAAAGAATCCTCCCAGGGATGATATCAAATGAAAGGATTCAGAGATCAGGTCCAAGGCAGTACATCACGGATTGACAGCAGGCTGAATTCTTCATGTGATAAAAGTCTGAAGGGTAAGAGGTACACATTCGGTCAATACAAAGCTTTCCTTTACACAAACTGCATTATTCATTTGCACAGTTTGCGAACTCACCTCACTTTATCAGCCACAAACAGAAACTAGCAGTAACACCTGATCTCATTTTTTATCTTTCTTTCAGAAGCTTGACAGCAGAAGTCAACCTCGGGTCCATTCGAGACTATGGATTGGCACTTCAGGTCTCCCTTGTGAAATCCCTCTTTTCATAAGCTTCTCACATCTGATGCTGTCGAGTTGGGGGGGGGGGGGGAAGGGGGGACTGAGCCCTGGGGAGCTGCTGACTGCTTCACGCTTCTGCCAACCATCTCATCAGATTATGTGTCAATGCAAAGGTCTTAAAAGGTCATCGGAATCCTCCAACTCCAGACCTTACAGCCCTCGGCAGAAGCCTCACTTTAATTCTTGCCTCTGTGGGGGAGCTAGCAGTTCGACAGACCAGCTGAGAAATAACACATATGACTAATGTGATGAGATGGTTGTAGTCTTGACCTGCAATGAGGCGCAGACCATTTGGCGATGATTCATATGTGTGTATTATTGCCTTTATTTTCACTGGGATGACTTATTATGGTTGACGACTGTGAAATCATCCATCTGTCCATAAAAAAACTGCTGCTTTTGAGCTCCAGCCCATTTTAATCAATGTTTTGCTCATAAAACTCAGATGAAAATGTAAAAGCATGCCATTTCTGCATAGCTCGATGGACACCATAGATGTTAACGTGGGAATCCAAACAGCAAAATCCAATTGCCCACAACTCCCATACATATAAATTCTGCTGAACGAACGTAGTTCTTGACTAATGTTTTAAAGTGATTTTCACATCTATTTGTCTACTTGCCATGCACATTAATTTTAACACAAACATCAGGTGCTTTTCTTGAAATTGTGTATCCTCTTTGTCGCTACCAAAGGGGAATTTGTTTTTTGATCTAGGCATTTTTTTACTTGGAATGGCAGAAAAATGATAGGTTCTCATTTCATCACAACTTCATCGACTGTCCTGTGCTGGAAAGATGTGCTGATAAAATGCTCATGCATTTTAAATTAGAGTTGGGAGAATGTTGAAAAGTTCACCCTTGACAGAACTAAGAACAAAAACATAACTTTTGCTCAGTTAATGCATTAGGAACGTAAGTTCATCCTCAAACCATTGGTTTGGTCAGGGCACCGTCTCACAACTATAGAGAGATCTGCTTTTTTGTGGCATTATTCTGCGACCACCAAGACAATTGTGCAAACATATAATATTTGTATCTGTAATCATACCAATGCGTCGAAAACCAATTTAAAATAGCCTCCAGTTGTTATATACGACAGTGTTTATTGGTGAAATTCCACTACTTCAGTATTAAACTCTTGAGTTGCAAACTTCATTAGTGTTCGTTGACGCCATTTTGAAATGGGGCGGCACAGTGGCGCAGCGGCACAGTGGTGCAGCGGTATGGCTGCTGCTTCACAGCACCAGAGCCCAGGTTCGATCCTGACCTCCGATGCTATCCGTGCAGAGTTTGTATGTTCTCCCCGTGGTCGCGATGGTTTCCTCCGGTGGCTCCGGTTTCCACCCACATTCCAAAGACAGGCAGGTTTGTAGGTTAATTGGCTTCTATAAATTTCCCCTAGTGTAAAGGACGCAAAAGTGAGAGAACAGAGAACTAGGGTGAACGGGTGATCGGTGGTCAGCATGGACTCGATGGGCCGAAGGACCTGTTTTTCAGCATTATGTCCGTAAACTCTAGACTCTAAATGCAAAGCCTCACAAATGTTGTGTTACAGGATATAACGTAAAAATTCAGTTTCAATAGGAATGCCCACCGACATGCCAGTTCAGCTTGCAAAACTTAACAGGTAGCCTTAAAGCGCTCAGTTGTAAATGTACTTGCCGTTTTCAAAGTGTGATTTAGACAACTTCCATCACTTGCCATCAACAGCTTTCAAGTGAAGTTAAGTATAAATTGGAGCTCGTGGAATTACTGCAAAACATTCCAGTTTTGACTTTGATGAGGACATGGTATAGCACATTGTGCATTAAACAGGAGGCTGCTACACTCCCCACGATAGAAGTCATCGCTGTTCAGTTGATCCCATCAAAGTGTGCATTGCAGGGTCTGGCTGAAGCTTCTAATTTATGACTGTGGTGCGCCAATGTGTTATAGAACTATGACATGAATGTTGTTTTCCCTAGCAGATGATTGCTTTATTTCCAAGCAGTTGTTTTCCAGCAGCCATTGCAGTGCTTTGCCGCATCTGTGAAATGAATGTAGAAGTATGTTGGTCATGCTGTGAACACAAGCAATTAAGGCTTAGATCTAGAAACTGTCGTAAATACTCGACCTCTGGTTTCTGTATTCATTAAAGGGATAGTAATCCTGTTGACATGTTTACGCTGCGTGTCAACGAAGGAGTTGAAAAAAGAAGTGAAGGTTTCAATGAAACATTCAAAATAGATTAATTGGTCATTTATTTCCTTGCTGTTTAAGAGTGTGCTGTTGCTAAGTAATGTGCAAAAAGGGTAATGTATTAGAACGCAGTTGTTGGATGCAAGGTACTCATCAGACTTGAAGAAGACCAGCAACTTAGTCATAGAGTCATGCAGTGTGGAAACAAACTCTTCGGCCCAACTTGCCCACACCGACCAATGTATCCCA
The DNA here is from genome assembly GCA_038087875.1 of Malacoraja senta. Classification (NCBI taxonomy): domain Eukaryota; kingdom Metazoa; phylum Chordata; class Chondrichthyes; order Rajiformes; family Rajidae; genus Malacoraja; species Malacoraja senta. The sequence goes on along the minus strand of CM076000.1, from coordinate 2,076,215 downwards.
TCTACACTAGTCCCACCTGCCTAAATTTGGCCCATATACCTCTAAACCTATCGTATACATGTACCTGCCTAAATGTATTTTAAACATTGCAATAGTACCTGCCTCAACTACCTCTTCCGGCAGCTCGTTCCATACACCCACCATCCATTGCGTAAAAAAGTTACCTCTCAGGTTCCTATTAAATCTCTCCCCCCTCATCTTAAACCTATGTCCTCTGGTTTTCGATTCCCCTGCTCTGAGCAAGAAACTCAGCGCGTTTACCCGATCTATTCCTCCCATGATTTTGTACACCTCTATAAGATCACCCCTCATCCTCCTGCGCTCCAAGGGATAGAATCCTAGCCTGCTTAACCTCTCCCTATAGCTCAAGCCCTCGAGTCCTGGCAACATCCTCGTAAATCTTCTCTGCGCCCTTTTCCAGCTTGACAACACCTTTCCTATAACATGGTGCCCAGAACCAAACACAATACTCAAATGTGGCCTCACTAACCAAATCTAGAATTACACGGAAATGCCAAATTGTTGGATAAAACCATTTTCCTCTGCTCCTTTTAGGAAGATGGAAAATATCCCCAATATAATTGCAAGGGTAGTGGAATTTTCCTTGTGTCCTGGTTAACCTTTATCCCTCAGTCAACACCAACTCAGCAGACTAACTGGTCATAAACAGCCTACAACGTGCAATGTGGTGCAGTGTTCTCCTGCAATGCAAATGTACTTCAAAGGGTAAAGAACTGTGCAACAGCTACTGTTTCCTTTTATATTACAATGCACGAATCAGTGTAAAAGGTTTGTGAGAAATGAAGTTGGACAGTATTGTATAAAATTGACTTTGACTTTGTCATGGAGTCATAGAGTCATACAGCATGGGAACAGGCACTTCGGCCCAATTTGCCCACACTGGCCAACAGGCACTCAGGAGCTTGGAATACCCTCTGCTAGTCTGAATGAATGCAGTTCAAACACTACTTAATACGATCAACACGCAGCTGGAAACTTGATTGACAATCAACCATTTGATTGCCATTCCGTCTTTCACTTTAATCATTTGTTCTATCCACCGCTAATGCAGTGTGGCCATGTGCAAAATGTTCTGCATTACTGGTCCCGCCTACGTCAACAGCACCTGCCAATCCATGGTTTCTACCAACAAGAAGGACAGCAGGAAAATGGGAACAGCACCACCTACAAGTACCCCTCCAAGTTATGTACCATGCTGCCTTTGCAAAATATTGTGGCTCCTGCATCGTTTGTCTAAATCCTGTAATTCACTACTGATCAGCACTGTGGCAGTACCTTCAGCAGAATGGCTCTGTTGTTCAAGAAGGTGGCTTAGCATCACCTCCCCTAATACAATTAGAAATGGACTATCATTTTTGGCATAACCATTTCTACCCACATCCCCAAACAATAAACACAAATACTGCTCCATTCGGCTTAATACGTACTATTCTGAGCCCATAATAAAAATTCCAGTCACTGGGGACGATTTAGTTTAGTTTAGTTTAGAGAAACAGCGCGGAAGTCACTGAGTCCGCGTCGACCAGCGATCACCCCGTACGCCAGCACTATCTTACACACTCAGGACAATTTACAGTTTTTACCAAAGCCAATTAACCTACAAACATGTACGTCCTTGGAGTGTGGGAAGATACTGGGTGCGGGTGAAACTCGGAGAAAACCCACACGGTCACGGGGAGAATGTACAAACTCCGTACAGACAGCACCCGTAGTCAGGATCAAACTCAGGTCTCTGGTGCTGTAAGGCAGCAACTCTACTGCTGTGCCACCGTGCTGCATATTTCTTTATAAAGTACCTATGTTCAATTTGCTGAAAACTTGTTAATTCTCTAACCATTTCAAATGAAGACCCATTGATCTGAAACCTTATTTCTGACTGCAGACACAGTCTATCCTCATTAGAACAGACCTCTTCATAACAGATTTTGGTTATAGCAGACTAGTGTTGTGTACTTTGTGTCCTTGTGTTTCTTGTTTGTTGGCTGTTTTTCCAATCCTGTATATATTTACCACCCCACCCCTTACCACCCCAGTTATAGCGGACAATCAGCAATGATGGACACCATTCCCCCACATGTTCCATTATAACGAGGGTTTACTGTACTGCCAGATCTGTTGCAACTGTTGCTATGCACTAGGATGCACTGTGCACCAAGACGCTGTATTGCCACTGTGCGCTCTGATGCACTGTTGCCACTGAGCACAAGGATGCAGTGTTGTCGTTAGGATGCATATCTGTGTTCTCTGACATGACTCAGAGTGTTCTGTAGCGGGTGAATTGTAGAGAAACCACGCCAAGCACGACAATTCGTTTTACCAATAAAAAATAAAGAGCATTGGATGGGCCACCTGCAGATTAGAATTTCATTGATTTTAGTTTAGTTTAGTTTAGTTTAGTTTAGACATACAGCACAGAAACAGGCCCTTCGGCCCGCTGAGTCCATGCCAGTCTAGCGGTCCCCGTACACTAGCTCTATCCTACACACCAGGGACAATTTACAAAAGCCAATTAGCCTGCAAACCTGCCCATCTTTGGAATGTGGGAGGAAACCGGAGCACCAGAGAAAACCCATTTGATCACAGGGAGAACATACAATCTCTGTACAGACAGCACCCGTAGTCAGGATTGAACTCGGGTCTCTGGAGCTGTAAGGCAGCAACTCTACTGCTGTGCTACTGTGACTTGAATTAGAAACAGTATATGAAAAGGCAGAAAGAGATATTCGATAAGTGGAAGTGGATATAGTTATAAGTATATTTTAATTATTGAATTTGAATAGTATAATGACATGTTGAAAAGGGACACTTTGGAATGTGCATTCCAGCATTTGTTGCCCAAGTTTATATAAATTCCCTTTAAAATCAAAGTTCTGGTCGGGAACAAGAAATGTTGCATTACGGTAGCTGATTATGAGAAAATACAGCCAGTAACAAAATTTGTAACAATCTTGACTCCTCTCCATACAAATGAATGTTGCCAAGACTCTGTGGCTTCAAACCACCTGCTTTGGTCATAGAGTCATACAGCGTGGAAACAGCCCCTTTGGCCCGTTTTGCCCACACTGACCAACATGTCCCATCTACACTTGTCCCTCCTGCCTTCGTTTGGCCCTTATCCCTCTAAACCTGCCCTAAGAAGGGTCTTGACCTGAAACGTCACCCATTCCTTCTCACCAGAGATGCTGCCTGTCCTGCTGAGTTACTCCAACTTTTTGTGTCTATCTTCAGTTGAAACCAGCATCTGCAGTTCCTTCCTACACTATCCATGTCCCTAATTGTTTCTTAAATGTTGCAGTAGTCCCAGCCTCTACCTCCTCCTCTCGTTCCATACACCCACCACCCTTTTATGGAAACAGTTACCCCTCAAATTCCATTTAAACCTTTCCCCCCTCACCTTAAACCTATGTCCTCTGGTTCTCGATTCTCCTACTCTTGACAAGAGACTTGGCAAGAATACCCTATCTATTCCTCTCATGATTTTATATACCTCTATAAGATCACGCCTCATCTGCGCTCCAAGGAATAGAGTCCCAGTCTGCTCAACATCTCCCGCTAGTTCACACTTGAGTCCTGGCAACATCCTTGTAAATCATCTCTGTACCCTTTGCAACTTGACAGCCTTTCCTATAACATGGTGCCCAGAACTGAACACAATACTCCAAATGCAGCCTCACCAATGTCTTATACAACTGCAACATGACCTCCCATCATCTATACTCAATACTCTGACTGAGTATTTGAGTTCTCAGCGGAGGGAACTAGTCAGAGATGCAAATGGAAAGCTCACGTGAGTCCCACTTAATTTGTCCTTCTTGGATAATGTTAAGAGATGGCACAAAGAGACGTAAGGTCTTATAACTTGTAGGGTGTGTTGAAAATATCAGCCATTTGAACCATCCTACCAACAATTAGAGAGCAGTCCTGAGCTACTATCTACCTCATTGGAGACCCTCAGACTACCTTTACTGGACTTAATCTTGCACTAAACGTTATTCACATTATTCCCTTTATAATGTATCTGTACACTGTGGATGGCTCGATTGTAATCATGTATTGTCTTTCCGCTGTCTGGTTACAAAAGCTTTTCACTGTACCTCGGTACGCATGGCAATAAACTAAACTCAAACTCAAACTCAAACTCAATAAGCCAAGATGGAATATGAGGGGATAAAACAGGAATTTAGCAAAAATCCCATTTTTAAATCCGCTACAAAGCACATTTTGTTCAACCAAGTGCATTTGAAAAGGAGTTTAAACAAACTAAACAGGTTGTCTGAAATAACTCACCCTCCTCTAAGCAATTAAAGATTTTCATTAGTCTGATATAACACTTTGATAGTCCAATATTAATTTATTAATTAAATTACACATTTAATCAGGTGTGCTGTGTTATGCAATAATACACACCGACCAGCCAATCACATTTCAGGAAATCAAACCATCGCATTATATAATGAATGCTTAGATATGGCGGATACATCGACAAAAGTCCAGAATAAAATATATTTGTTATACATTGCTATTATCTTTTACAACTCTTAGTTCATCAAGCTTGTATCACTACTTTAGCCCCAAAGGTAAAAGAAACATTTTGCATTCTGCAGTGAACCCCCATCTAATCAGCACGTTTTTTGTGTCGGGAGAATAGGCATTTGACTGCCTTCAAGCAGCTGAATTTACAGTACGAGGCGTGCATTGACCCTGCTGTCTCCTCACATGTTACAGATAGACCTGGAGCATACAGATTGAAACTGTACTGTATTTGTGTCACAAAACCACACCAATTGATGGTCAGCTGAATGTGTAACTTGCCTGCTGTTTGTCCCCCCTTGTTATATTTAATTGGAAATGGCTGCAAGAGTTGGTACCCATTATATTTTGGCGCGATACCAACTACAAACCAACACAGTGTAGAATCTGGACTTTATTTGCAAATTCATTGACGTGATCCTGAAGCTTATGGACTGAGTTGCTCTCACAATTTGTAAAACAAAACTGCTGTACAAAAGGCTAAAGTTTTTTGTGGACTACATAAATGAGGTGCTCATTGCAAACACAGTGTCTAGACAAATGTGAAGCGAAATCAAACGAAAAAAATAATTCAATACAATGTGCAACTGGTGCACCTCATAAAACATGTACTCCCATTTTTCAACTACCTCAGCCCCAAGCTATGGAATGCCCTCCCGAGAAAAATACTTTTCTGCCTCTCTTCGTGCATTGGAGAGGGTCCAGAGGAGGTTTACGAGAATGATGCCAGGAATGATTGGGATAACATATGATGAGCATTTGACGGCACTGGGCCTGTACTTGCTGGAGTTTAAAAGGATGGGGGGGGACCTCATCGAAACTTACAGAATAGTGAAAGGCCTGGATAGAGTGGATGTGGAGAGGATGTTTCCAGTAGTGGGAGAGTCTAGGACCAGAGGCCATAGCCATAGCAGAACAAAATGATGTACCTTTATAAAGGAGATGAGGAGGAATTTCTTTAGTCAAAGGGTGGGGATTCTGTGGAATTCACTGCCACAGACGGCTGTGGAGGCCAAGTCAATGGATAGTTTTAAGGCAGAGATTGGCAGATTCTTGATTAATATGGGTGTCAGGGTTTATGGCAGGAGAATGGTGTTGAGAGGGAAAGATAGTTCCACCATTATTGATTGGCAGAGTAGACTCGATGGGCCGAATGGCCAAATTCGGCTCTGAGAATTTATGAACTTATGAAGTCTCCTTCAACATTCCATAAAATCCACCTCCTTGATCGGGTTTCTGATCTCATTCAAGATCCCGCTATTTGCCTCAGCGTCAAATTTTATTCATTATATTCCCAAAGGAGAGGAGGAGGATTTATTTTGGTCAGAGGTGAATCTGTGGAATTCATTGCCACAGGTGGTGGTGGAGGCCAAGACATAGGGTATTTTAAAGCGGAGATTAATAGGTACTTGATTAGTAAGTGCTTCAAAGGTAGGAGAATGGGGTTGAGGGATTGAATGGCAAAGCAGACTCTATAGGCCAAATGGCCTAATTCTGCTTCTATGTCTAATAATCTTATGATCTTATGAGGTATAGCTTGGGACATATTGCTAAGCTTTAACTGTTGTACAAAATATTAATTGCTTTAATGGGAAATCAGTAGGGCAATGCTAGTACCTATTGCTAAAAAAACACAGAAAATCCAAAGACACCTTAAAGATAAACATTTCAGAGGACAATGCTCTTGTACGGTCTATTATGCTCAAGCTTGTATGCCTTGGACTGTACAGCTACGGATTGCTGTAACATTTTGATAGTTTAAAAACTGTACAGACATTGAATGGACGAGGATCCATTTGAAAATCACCTCAAGAATTGTAATGCCTTCCCTTGACAAATTTCCAAAATAGTTTCAGCATGTTCAATAGTTACAACTTGTGTGTTGTAACTCTGGTTATAAGTGTTTCCTTAAACAAAAGAGAGAGGTGCGATCTAAAAGCAGAGGCAATGTCAAAGTCAGGAAACCAATATTTTCAAAGATGTTGTTGCAATTTTAAGTTTCAGTTGTTTACGTTTTTTTGTTTGAATTATTCACCTCAAAACTTACCGAATAGTGAAAGGCCAGGATAAAGTGGATGAGGAGAGGATGTTTCCACTAGTGAGAAAGTCTAGGACTAGAGGCCATAGCCTCAGTATAAAAGGAGATACCTTTAGGAAGATGAGGAGGAATTTCTTTGGTCACAGGGTGCTCAACTTGTGGAACTCATTGCCACAGAAGTCTGTGGAGGCCAAGTCAATGGATATATTTAAGAAAGAGATTGATAGATTATTGATTAGTAATGCTGCCAGGGGCTATGGGAAGAAGGCAGGAGAATGGGATTGAGAGGGAAAGATAGATCAGCCATGATTGAATGGTGTAGACTTGATGGGCCAAATGGCCTGATTCTGCTTCTATCACATGAAATAATGAACTTATGAAAGTGCTTTTCAATCAAATTTCATTTCAGTAACCAGATAGAAATCGTTACCAGAGTTAGTTTGGCATAAAGAGGCAATTGGTAGGGGGTTTCCAATGCTGGCAAGTCCGGCCAAGCGTCACGGATAAAGTTATTCTCTGCACCCTTAAATGGTACTATAGTTACCACAACAGAAATGGATGCTCAAAATAGGTCGAGCTAATGCATCACAAAGTTGTAGTTGCCCATGCCAATTATCAAGGCTGTAAACTATGTTTTTTTGCAGAAAAACCTAAAACAAATCCCCACAGAAATCTGCAGCATTCCCTTTGAGGCTGTGGAAATGTTTGCACATTCTTAGTCCAAAGGAAGACCTTTACAGTCAAACTATGTTAAGAATTTTTCTTTTAATATTCATTATAAAAACAGGATTTATTTTATCTAAACTTTTAGTCCATTACTCAGCTTTTTGCTTTAAGGAATTGCCCAATGTCTAGGTAAATGTAATACTTGTCATGAGAACACTTCACTGCGAATACAGACTGGGATATTTCACCACCAAAATCTGCTATAAATCTGCAGGCTTTTTGGTAATAAAACAGTTAAAGTTGTCTTTTGTTTTGGCGCAGAATAGGCCCAGTACTTAGTTCAGTTTAGCGATACAGCGGGGAAACAGGCTCTTCGGCCCACCAGGCCGACCAGTGATCCCCGTACACTAGCATTATCTACACACTAGGGACAATTTACATTCTTTACTGAGGACAATTAACCTACAAATCTGCACGTCTTTGGAGTATGGTAGGAAACCAGAGCACCCAGAGGAAACCCACACAGTCACGGGGAGAACGTACAAACTCTGTACAGACAGCACCCATGGTTAGGATCGAACCCGGGTCTCTGGCGCTGTAAGGCAGCAACTCTACCGCTGCGCCACCGTGCCACCCCTGTGGAACCGTGGAACTAAAACTGATAGAACTGGATATAAAAGAGACAAAGAAGAATGTGAAGACCCAACTTTAACTTTAATCGACAAGGAGGAGAGGGCAGAGTTCAGGAAGACAGTCAGGAAACAAGCAGTCAAAAAAATGATCCTCAATATAATGAGTGCTGTTCATAGTGTTACAATAGTTTGGGCACAAAAATGAGATTGTCACTTTCCGAACAGAGGAGTTACTGGAATCCTTTTATATCCATGCACCTTTACATTAACTCACATGAACTTACCACAGGTTCATAGTGGCCACAGGCATTTTTACACAGCCTAAAGCTTCCAAAATGCCTATCTGGCCTGTACATATTTCATTAAAAATAAACTCTATATAATAAATAAATATATAAAATAAATATAATGTTGCCTTTGGAATTTCTATAAATAAATTTAACTTTTTTTTTGTTTTCTTTACTAAGAGGTCTTTGCTTAAAGCCCTAAGGGGTTGTACCATTGAGCTGGTAGATGAATTGTCTTTTTTTTTCTTTTTCTAAATCCTTTTTTACGTACGGTTATGCCCTCCATGCCATTATTAATGCAGTGTGAGCTTCAGCATGTCACCAGCCCGTATCCTGATGAATCAAATGTATGGCAGCTACGCTGATACACAACAAAATAGAACGGATCAAAAAAAAATTTAAAGCGTGTCCCATCCTTTAGCATGCATCAGGCCATCTTTCTCCTCGGCATTTGACTATATTCCTCCCTCCTACACGTGTTTGTTTTTTTCGACCAAGCAGGCTCACCTCTGAGAGGACAAACTGTAAGTGCAGCGCAAAATCAGCGTGTCCCATCCAAGCCTCCATACACAATGCATGCGGTAAACTATGGCAACAGTAGTGCTGGCATGACGACACAGCTAATCGTTCAGAACCCACCACTAGAACCCATTATAGTGGTTGCTTTTTCAGTGGTCCGAACTATAGGATTGTCTCTTCATCAACTTTGGCTTAAAACATCCTTGTATAATTCAGGTACTTTGTCAGGGTCCACCGGTCTTGGTAAAAAATGAGTGAATTTTTGATGCCTTTTAGTCCTAGTCCCTTCCCTTGGCGATCCATCTTTGTTTAATGCCACAAAGTACCGTCTTCCAGTGTCCGCATGCTTATATAGATTCGATGAGTAGGTATTATACCAGTTTTCTTCAAACTGCTCTCGGAAAACACACTCTGGGGTTAGTTTCTCCTGCAAAATAAGAAATGGTTAAAAAATTAGCGGCAGAGGAAAAATAATTTCATAGAAACATAGAAACATGGAAAATAGGTGCAGGAGGAGGCCATTCGGCCCTTTGAGCCAGCACCAGTAAATCAATTTCATCAAATATATCAGATTATCACTACTTATGAACCAGATTAAAGTGTCAGATTAGGGCGGCACACTATGGAACAGCTAAATAGTGGCAGTGGTGCCTCACAGCGCCAGAGACGCAAGTACAATCCTGACCACACGTGCTGTCGGGTACGGAGTTTGTACGTTCACCCTGTGACGGCATGGGTATCCTCAGGGTGCTCCAGTTTCCTCCCACACTCCTAAGGCATGCAATTTTGTAGGTTATTTGGCTTCTGTAAATTGCCCCTAGTGTGTAGGATGTGAAAGTGAGATAACTTAGAACTTATGTGAACGGATGATTGATAGTTGGCGTGGACTCGGTGGGCCAAAAGGCCTGTTTCCACGATGTATCTCTAAACTAAACATAACTCTACTTTCAGTTTTCTTCCCAGAATACCGATTGTGGATTAATTGACCTCCGTAAATTGCCCCTAGTGTGTAGGGAGTGGAGTGAGAAAATGGGATCGGATAGAACGCGTGTGAACTATCTGTACACTGTGGACGGCTCGATTGTATTCATGTATAGTCTTTCTGCTGACCGGATAGCGCACAACAAAAGCTTTTCACGGTACACGTGACAATAAACTAAGCTACACAGGTGGACTCGGTGGCGTGGACTCGGTGGGCCGGAGGATCTATTTCCACGCTGTATTATCAAGCTAAATTAAACTACATACTTGGTAGGGCAAATTGTAAATTTCATCAGATTTTCACTTTATTATTGGGATAAAAAATATGGTGGAGCCTCTAATGATTTTGCAATCACTTGGAAATGATTCCCAGAGTCATAGCAAGAAATCCATCAACCCATTCTTTTGCTGGATACAAACAGCATATTTGCATTAAAATATTTCCTAAATTGCCAAACAATTTCAGACAACAACAGTCATCCGAAGAAGCTCTATGCTTGATATTGTTGTCACTGGTTGTTGGGTTCAGCTGCTTCCGCCTCTCTCCCGGGACATTCCCAGGGAAGGGAGGAAGGTTGCCAATGGAGATACTTGCCCTAGCTCAATCATTTAGCACATTTCAATGTAAATGCATAGTATGTGCCTGTCCACGTTTAGTTTAGTTTAGTTTAGTTTATTGTCATGTTTATTGTCGTTGTGGTTTTTTTTGTAACACATTCACAAGTTCACAAGTTATAAGTATAGAATTAGGCCATTCGGCCCATCGTCTAATGCGCCTCTGATCTCTGCCCCCTAATCCCATTTTCCTGCCTTCTCCCCATAACCATTGACACCCATTCTAATTAAGAAGTTGTCTATCTCTGCCTTAAAAATATCCACTGACTTGGCCTCCACAACCCTCTGTGCCAATGAGTTCCACAGATTAACTACCCTCTGACTAAAGAAATTCCTCCTTACCTCCTTTTTAAAAGAGTACCCTTTAATTCTGAGGCTATGACCTCTGGTCCTAGACTCTCCCAACAGTGGAAACATCCTTTCCACATCCACTCAATCTATGCCTTTCATTATTCTGTAAACCAGCATTTGCAGTTCCTTGTATCTGCATTTCACTTAAATCTGAAAAAGGGCTCTGAGCTGGAACCTAGCCCCTCTGTTCCCTCCGCAGATGCTGTCTGACCAGCTGAGTAACTCCAGCACTTCTGTTCAAGATTCCACCATCTGCATTTCTTGTGTCTGCATTTTACTTAAAGTTTATTTTGGCTATTGAATCAAAACAATTAAAATTAAAATCAAAGGATATGTAAGTTTTTTTTAACTCAGAGGTCACTTTCTGGGGATTTCCCCCCCCCCCCCCCCCATTTTTTTCTTCTCCAAATGTGGCCATTTCCTGAATTATTAAAAATTAACTTTATAAATATGAACAGCAAACTGTGATTCCTTTATGAGCCCTTTAATGAGATTCCGATATGGCCCCTTTAAAATTATTCCCAAGTTTTTAGTTTAGTTTAGTTTAGTTTATTGTCACGTGTACCGAGGTACAGTGAAAAGCCTTTTGTTGTATGCTATCCAGTCAGTGGAAAGAATATACATTATTAAAATTGAGCTGTCCACAGTGTACAGTTACAGGATAAAGGGAATAATGTTTAGTGCAAGATAACATCCAGAAAAGTCTGATTAAATATAGTCTGAGGGTCTCCAATGAGGTGGATGATAGCTCAGGGACTCTCTCTAGTTGGTGATAGGATGGTTCAGTTGTCTAATAACAGCTGGGAAGAAACTGTCCCTGAATCTGGAGGTCTGTGTTTTCAAAGACCTGCTTCTCCAAAAGCAGTCATTTAAATTCCTCTGCACATCCTTGCCTCTCCTTATGCAGTGCCTTGTGCCAGAATGTAGAGTGAAACCTGCCACAATTTTATCTGTCTCTTTTATCTGGGAAGCCTATGGTGTAAGGTCACATTTGAAGAAGTATGAACATGAATTTGCAAACTATGAAGTTAGTTAAGAGTCAAGGGTGTTTTATTGACATATGTCCCGAAACAAAAAAATGAAATTCATACTTGCAGCACAACAGATATGGAAACATGTTACTCTGTAAAACCCATAATAAACAAAAAAAAGTCCAGTATATATTTTTTTTAAAGCAAAACGACAAATAGATACACAATAGTGGTGCAAAGTCAAAAATAATGTCCCCAAGTCTATATAGTTTGAAGCATATTTGGAGGTTGTTGTGTTTAATAGCCTGATTCGGCATTGCTCAAATGAAAATTGAAACAGGATATATGGATGGGTCAGAATAAGGAAACAAGGAACTGCAGATGCTAGTCTACAAAAAAAAGACACAAAGTTCTAAGTAACTCCATGGGTTAGGCAGCATCCCTGGAGAACATGGATAGGTGACGTTTTGGGTCTGAAGAAGGGTCCCACCCTGAAAAGTCACCTATCCATGTTCCCCAGGCATGTTGCCTGACCCACTGAGTTACACCAGCACCTGGTAGAAACAAGGAACTGCAGATGCTGGTTTACCAAGGAAAAACACAAAATGCTGGAGTAACTCCTATAATTAGTCTGTAGAAGGGTTCTGACATGAAACGGCACCCATCCATGCTCTCCAGGGATGCCACCTGACCTGCTGAGTTACTCCAGCACTTTGTGCCTTTAAATTGATGGGTTATGTCTCTCGTACCAATAACATTCCCAATGCTGATAAATATATATATTTTTTTAATTCTCAAGCCGGATGAGCAACTGAAAAAATAATCTAAATTTCAAGTCCAGTTAAGGAATGATCAATAATCGTGAACCATGCCCATTGTTTTACTCAGCTATTGCGCTCATGAAATTGTATTTTTCAGATATAAAATGCATCTTGTAATTTAAACACTTACTCAGAGGGCCAAATGCTAATTCCCTGGCTCTTGATTAGTAAGGATGTCAGGCATTATGGGGAGAAGGCAGGAGAATTGGGTTGAGAGAGAAAGATAGACCAGTGGTGTATTGATGGGCCAAATGGTCTAATTCTGCTCCTATGACATGAATTTATGAACTATATAATAACATTCTTTAGGTCCATATGAAAACTTGGCCATTCTTGTGCATTCATTGCTGTTATTTACTTTAAACCAGAAATATCTTTACCAAAATAGTTGAAGATTTTTATTTGGAACATCTTAGATTTTGTGAAATGCCGCACAAGTATAATGTTTCTCAATCATGATATCTCCATTGCGGGGACATTGCTGATAAAATAATACAAACTATGTGCAAAATTTGTACATCTGGAACTGTGTAAATAATCAGATACAGATTATGCTGTAATCCAGTTGCTATTATTAGCATTACTTTCAGAACAACTCCAGAGTTCCTGTACTTACAACTCCGAGTGTCTGATATAATGAAGCTTTGAATTAATCAAAATCACAAACAATATTTTTTAATTAAATCACACGAGTTTTGCTTTTGTGTTTTTGGTTTGTTAGTAAATGCTGTCAAAATCAACAGATGAACTGAATTGCATAAGATAACAGGGCAGCACAGTGGTGCAGTGGGTGGAGCTGCTGCCTCACAGTGCCAGAGAACCGGGTTCGAGTCTGTCCTTGGTTGCTGTCTGTGTGGAGTTTACACGTTCTCCCAGTGACCGCATGGGTGTCTTCTGGGTGTTCCGGTTTCCTCCCACATCCCAAAGACGTGCAGGTTTGTAGGTTAATTGGCCCTGTGTAAATTGCCCCTGTGTAAATTGCCCCTGTGTAAATTGCCCCTGTAGGTAGTGGATGAGAAAGTGGGATAACATAGATCGCTGGCATGGACTCATGGCTCGAGAGGCCTGTTTCCATGCTGTATCTCTAAACTCTTAACTAGTTATTCAACAAATTCCAGAGAGCAGACATTGCCCCAAGAGAAAGACTAGGCAAATTGTGAAGTGCTCTATTAAAGAAGGGTCCCGACCCAAAATGTCAGCTATCCATGTTCTCCAGTGATGCTGCCTGACCTACCGAGTTACTCCTGCACTTGTGTTTTTTTTCTCTATATCTCTGCCCTGCACTTAAACTACCCAAGCGAAATATGAGGTGCTGCTCCTCCAATTTGCAGTGGGACTCTGGCCATGGAGGAGGCCCAGGACAGAAAGGTCGGATTCAGAATGGGAGGGGGAGTTGAAGTGCTGAGCCACCGGGCGATCAGGTTGGTTAATGCGAACTGAGCGGAGGTGTTGGGCGAAGCGATCACCAAGCCTGCGCTTAGTCTCACCGATGTAAAGCAGTTGACACCTAGAACAGCGGATGCAATAGATGAGGTTGGAGGAGGTGCAGGTGAACCTCTGCCTCACCTGGAAAGACTGCTTGGGTCCTTGGATGCAGCCAAGGGGGGAGGTAAAGTGTAGCATTTCCTGCGGTTGCAAGGGAAAGTACCAAGGGAGGGGGTGGTTTGGGTGGGAAGGGACACATTTACCAGGGAGTTGCGGAGAGAGTGGCCTCTGTGGAAAGCTGAAAGGGAGGAGATGGGAAGATGTGGCCAGTGGTGGGATCCCGTTGGAGGTGGCTAAAATGTCGGAGGATTATCTGTTGTATGTGATGGCTGGTAGGGTGGAAGGTGAGGACAAGGGGGACTTGTTACGAGTGGGGGGGATGGGGATGAGAGCGGAGCTACGGGATATAGAGGAGACCCTGGTGAGCGCCTCATCTATAGTCGAAGAGGGGAACCCCCATTCCCTAAAGAATGAGGACATCTCCGATGCCCTGGTTTAGAACACCTCATCCTGGGTGCAGATGCGGCGTAGACGGAGGAATTGGGAGGAGGGGATAGAGTCCTTACAGGAAGCAGGGTGGGAAGAAGTGTAGTGCAGATAGCCAAGGGAGTCAGTGGGTTTGTAGTAGATGTCGGTCAGTAGTCTGTTACCTGCGATGGAGATAGTGAGGTCTAGAAACGGTTGGGAGATGTCGGAAATGGTCGAGGTGAATTTGAGTGACGGATGGAAGTTAGTGGTGAAATGGATGAAGTCAGTGAGTTCTGCATGGGTGCAGGAGGTAGCACCAATGCAGTCGTCAATGTAGCGGAGGTAGAGTTTGGGGATAGGACCACGGTACGTCTCGAACAAGGATTGTTCGACATACCCTACAAAGAGGCAGGCATAGCTGGGGCCCATAGCTACGCCTTGGCTTTGGAGGAAATGGAAGGAGATAAAGGAAAAGTTGTTGAGGGTAAGGACCAGCTCCGCTAGGCGGAGGAGAGTATTGTTAGACGGGGGTTGGTTGGTTCTGCGGAAGAAACGGAGGGCTTTAAGACCCTCCTGGTGGGGGATGGAGGTGTAGAGTGACTGGACATCCATAGTGAAGATGAGGGAGTGGGGACCTGGAAAACGGAAGTCATGAAGGAGATGAAGAGCGTGTGAGGTGTCTTGGACATGGGTAGGGAGGGCTTTGACCAGGGGGGATAGGATGGAGTCGAGATTTGTGGAAATAAGTTTGGTGGGACAAGAACAAGCAGAAACAATAGGTCTGCCAGGACAGTCAGGTTTGTGGATTTTGGGGAGAAGGTAAAATCAGGCCATGCAGGGCTGGGGAATGATGAGGTTGGGGCTTGGGAGGGCAGGGAGCCAGAAGTGATGAAGCCAGTGATGGTGTTTGAGATAATGGCCTGGTGCTCGTCTGTGGGGTCATGGTCCAAGGATAAGTAGGAGGAGGTGTCTGAGAGTTGGCACCTCCCTTGTCGGCTGGTTTGATCACCCAGTTGGGGTTGTTGCACAGTGAGTGGAGGGCTGTACGTTCAGGGGGGGAGAGGTTAGAGTGAGAAAGGAGAGTGGAAAAGTTGAGGCAGTTGATGTCCTGCCAGCAGTTTAAAATAAAAAGGTCTAAAGCCGGAAGATGGCCATGAGGGGGAGTCCAAGAGGAGGGGAGCCGTCGGAGATGGGAGAAGGGTTCATCACTGGGGGGGTGAGGACTCCTTCCCATGGAAAAACGCTTGGATGCGGAGGCGACGGAAGAAGAGCTCCACATCATGGTGGACACGGAACTCATTGAGGTGGGGATGGAGGGGAACAAAGGTGAGGCCTCTGCTGAGGACAGACCGTTCGGTATCAGAGAGGGGGAGGTCAGGGGGGGATGGTGAACACACGGCAAGGATGGGGATTGGGGCCGGAGGAAGGCAGGTGAGTGGACGGAGGCCGAGGCGATGTCTGATAGGGGGGTGGTGGGTGGTCAGGAAGGAGGGGGAAATGAGGACTACAGTGTGGGTGGGGAGTAGCTGGGGTCACATGGTACAAGGTGGAAGGGGAAGACCCAGTGGAACACCCACTGAGGTTCCCTGTGTGGGGGGGGGGGGGGGGAGCACTGGGCCCCAGCACAGTCAGACCACGTGGTGTGAGAGTCTGCAGCGTGGAGACTTCAGGCCCGGTGCTGAGCCTGGGACTCAGGTAAGGCGACGGCTGCAGCCCGCTGGTGGGCGGTGTAAAACAAGAGCTCAATTTCCTTACTTCCAACTGAAATCATAGGTTACCAGATTTCTAAATAATGGACTAGAACCAAGAGAACTACACAGGGAACAAGGTTTATTTTGTTTAGTTTCGTTTAGAGATACAGCGTGGAAACAGGTCCTTCGGACCACCAAGTCCGCGCCAACCAGCGATCCCCACACACTAACACTATCCTACAGTAGGGACAATTTACAATTTTCTACCAAGCCAGTTAGCTTACAAACTTGTACGTCTTTGGTGTGTGGGAGGAAACCGGAGCACCCGACGAAAACCCACACAGGTCACGGGGAGAACGTACAAACTCCGTATCGACAGCACCAATAATCTGGATCAATCTTGGGTCTCTGGCACTGTAAGGCAGCCACTCTACCACAGCACTACCATGCCGCCGGGCCGTACTTGGAACTCATATGTGTCTTTTTCGCAACTGCTACTGGTTTTGCTTAATTTTATTTATTGATGGTATGGAATTTCAGTTTTGGGTTACAATTAGTGTATGATTACAGATGGGATTGAGATTAACATCCAACTTTGTGTGCCATACATTTCAAGCAATAAAGAAGGTCATCAGATACCTCAGGCTTTTTAAACAGTAACAATATGAATGATCACCTGATTTACTGCAAGGATCTTAATAAAAATCAGAATATGTTTTGCAGCTGCACTGTTTGATTCAAAGTACAGTCATGAATACATTTTTCCATGATGTTCATTTCTTCTGAAATATATTGCATGCATGTGCTTTGTTTCAAGACATTTATTGCTGCTAAGTATTTTTTTTGCAAACCAATTACTTCAGGGCTGGTGTCTTCATCAGTAATGTCATCTTTACAGCTCTTGCAAACGTGGCAATTCACCGTGGTGGCACAGTTGCGCAGCGGTAGAGATGCTGCCTTACAGCGCCAGAGACCCGGTTTTGATCCTGACTATGGGTGCTGTCTATGCGGAGAATGTACGTTCTTCCCGTGACCGCGTGGGTTTTCTCCGGGTGCTCCGGTTTCCTCCCACACTCCAAAGATGTACAGGTTTGTAAGTTAATTGGCTTTTGGAAATTGCCCTTAGTGTGTAAGATAGAACCCCTAGACTAATTCTATCCGTGTAAGAAAGAACTGTAGATGCTGGTTTACATCGAAGATAGACACAAAATGCTGGAGTTACTCAGTGGGACCGGCAGCATCTCTGGATGGGTGATGTTTCAGGTCGAGACCCTTCTTCAGACTGATGTCAGGGGAGTGAGCGGTATAGGGATAGAATGTAGTCGGAGATAGTAAGACTTGTTGGAGAATTGGGAAGTGGGAGGGGATGGAGAGAGAGATAAGCAAGGGTTACTTGAAGTTAGAGAAGTCAATGTTCATGCCGCTGGTGTGTAAGCTACCCAAGCAAAATATGAGATGCTGTTCCTCCAATTTGCGCTGGGCCTCACTCTGACAATGGAGGAGACCCAGGACAGGAAGGTCAGTGTGGGAATGGGCAGGGGAGTTAAAGTGTTGAGCAACCAGACTAAGTCTATCCTGCACACTGGGGGGCAATTCACAGAAACCAATTAACCTACAAACCTGTACGTCTTTGTCACACACAGTGGAATTCTTTTCTTACAAACAGTCCTGTAAAGTATTGCCATTTCTAAGCACATCCCTGATGGGATGGCAGCTCAGTGGTGCAGCGGGAGAGTGGCTGCCTTGCAGCATTGGAAACCTGGGTTCAATGCTGATTACTGATGCTGTCTGTACAGAGTTAGTACATTCTCCCTGTGGCTGCATGGGTTTTCTCTGGGTGTCCCCCCACACTCCAAAGACGTGCGGGTTTGTAGGTTTATTGACTTTGGTAAAAAATGTAAATTGTCCCTAGTGTGTAGTTCAGTTCAGATTACGACACTACAGGAAGGTTTTACACTTTAGATACAGTACGGAAATACTAGTGCTAGTGTACAGGGTGATTGATGGTCAGCACAGACTCGGTGGGCCAAATGGCATGTTTCCGCGCTGTATCTCTCTAAAATCTAAAGGCTTCCTGTTGTGTAGTAATCTGAACACAGTATTCTATCTGAGGCTTCTCTAAATAATTTATCAGTTCTACCACAATCTCCTTGCATTCTGGGTTTAAGTCAATAATAGCAAGCATCACAAAATGCCTTCTTAATACCTTACCTACCTTCAGAGATCTGCAGATGTGACGTCTAAGATCCCTCCTATTTCTCTTCCCTTTTCAGCACTCATCATTCACTGTGTGTAACCATGCTCTGTTAGCCCTCCCCAATTGCATTACTTTTACTTATCAGAATTGAATTACACTTCACCACCTCACCCAGTCCAAGGATACATGATTGAATGGTGGAGTAAACTGGGCGGAGCCTAATTCTGCTCCTATAACTTATGCACTTGACACTTTCCTCCAGTCTGAAGAAGGGTCCTGGCCCAAAACATCAGCTATCCATGTTCTCCAAAGATGCTGCCTGACACGCTGAGATACTCCAGCACCATGCGTCCTTTGTTGTAAACCAGCGTATGCAGTTCCTTGTTTCTACATGGATATGATCCGTATAAACATCACCCGTAGTCAGGATCGAACCCGGGTCTCTGGCGCTGTAAGGCAACAACTCTACCGCTGTCCCACTGTGCCGCCCTTTCTTTTTATTAAGGTATGCCCAGCTAAATTGTGAAATGTGTGGAATCTTGGTCACTTTATTCATTCACTCGCTCTCCCAGCATTTCACCGGAGAGGGTTGTTCCTGATGAACTGAGTCTATTTCAGCTTCAGTTGTAAAACATCGCTCCTGTGCTATGTTCTTGCTCATAGCTCCACAGGAAACATGAAACTAATTTAAACTAGCTTCTGTACCCTCTGCAGGGAGCAAGATCATACGAATAGTGACACGGAAGAAATCCTCACTGGAAACGCACATCAGTGAAACAAAGAAAATTCACTGTTTTTACGAAGATGTTGCCAGGACAGAGGGCCAGAGCTATAGGGAGAGATTGAGCAGGCTAGGACTCTATTCCTTGAAGCACAGGAGGGTAAAGGGTGATCTCATAGAGGTGTGCAAAATCATGAGAGGAATAGATTGGGTGGATGCCGAGAGTAGGGGAATCAAGAGGACACAGGTTTAAGGTGAGGGGGGGCAAATATTTAATAGGAACCTGAGGGGTAACGTTATCATACAAAGGGTGGTGGGTGTATGGATCGAGCTGCCAGAGGAGATAGTTGAGGCAGATACCATCACAAGATTTCAGAAATATTTAGACAGGTACATGGATAGGATAGGTTTCGAGGGATATGGGCCAAACACAAGCAGGTGGGACTGGTGTAGATGGAACATGTTGGTCGGTGCTGGCCTGTTTCCACACTTTATGACTCTATGATACCTCGGTATATGTGATAATAAAGCATCAACAAACCATTGAACCATTATAGCTATGCCCTCTAGTCTTTGGTATTTCCACCCTGGGAAAAAGATTCTGATTGTCTTGGTTTGGAAGCAAACTGTTTCAGGTAGCCATGAGATTTTGACCAATTGTTGTACCGGCCACCTTATTGTCGCAAACAATGTGCTCACAAAGTGGAAATAAGAAATTCATGTTTTAATTGCCTTATCATAACTGAGAGGTAATCACTGATGTGGGAAACTGCAGGATATCTGATAGCAATGGGACATCTAATTAGATTCTACACTGCTTTCCTGTGGAGATGTTAATTCACAGCCTGATACCTGGACAAGGTAGAAGATCAATTTTAATATCTTTTCACCCCATAATGTCAATTATGTCAAAAACGATATCCTTTGTTGTAAGACACTGCCTGGGATCTGTCAATTTGTGACGCACTATAAGGGTGCTGAAGATGATGATACTTTATTGTCACTTGCCCCTAGGTTCAGTGGAATTCTTTGTTTTTAAATATAAAGTACACAAAAGAGTGGCCACAGAGGCGCCCGACAAAGTTACAAAAAGTACTCTTTCAGTAATGTTGGTCCCTACTTGGTCTACCCCCCACCCCAACCCCGCTGGGTCCCCATAGATCTCAGCAGCCCCTTCCATACCAGGTCCCCCTTTGTTGCTGGCTACTGTTTACGATCTCACATAACTAGGACATGACGGTGTCAAGCAGATACTGTACTTCCCTTATGTGAGCACCAACGAGAAAGCTGTCTCAGTGGATTATTCATTTACAAAATATCAGTGAACAG
The DNA here is from genome assembly GCA_038087875.1 of Malacoraja senta. Lineage (NCBI taxonomy): Eukaryota > Metazoa > Chordata > Chondrichthyes > Rajiformes > Rajidae > Malacoraja > Malacoraja senta. Next base: position 2,055,892 of record CM076000.1, on the reverse strand, counting down.
TGCACAACAGTAAAGCACTCAAATCAGACACAGACAAGTTCTTGAATAAAACCATCCATTGACAGTCATCCCTGGATACTTTCTACAACTGTGCAACAATCAGGAACGCCAGAATATTTTATTCAATGGTTAGTTTAGATTAGTTTAGTTAAGTTAAGTTTAGTTTATAGAGTCATAGAGTCATACAGCGTGGAAACAGATCCTTCAGCCCACATGTACCGAGGTACAGTGAAAAGCTTTTGTTTGCATGCTATCCAGTTAAAAAAAAAGACGATGCATGGATACAATCAAGCTGTCCACAGTGCAAAGATAAAGGATAAAGAAGGCAACATTGAGTGTAAAGATGTAACATTGGGAAGCAAAAAGTTATCACATTTGATCTTAGGTAAATGGATGAGGGATCAATGTTGGGACAGCCTTAGCCCATGTAGCTCAACAGCTCAGTGTACTGCAGAAGCAAGCGATATTGATAGGCTACCACTTTCATTTTATTTCAATGTTTTCTTTATTTCAAGGTACGTTGGTGTTCTAAAATGTTTAAAATATCTCATTACCTGTGTGCGTATGGAATTATTTTGCGATCATTGTAGAATAAATACTAAATCCACAACAATGCACAAAATGTCTCCTCTCGGTATATATGTTTTTTCCCAATCTGCGAGATTTAACTTTGCATGAACTGCATTATGGGATTAATAAGTGCAGGCAAGGTTAAAAAGTTGCACATAGAGAAAAAAAAACATGTATATTGAGAAGAAACATATTATTATATTGAGAAGAAACATTTTGCTGTAGTTTATCTGCATGTAACAGGGGCTGTATCACCCTGAGGACCTATGTCAGAGACCTTAGTCTCTGGAACTGGCGCGCTACAATGCTGAGAACTATATCCTGCACTCTGTATCTTCCCTATCGCACCACATGTTGTACTTGAGTTTGGCTTGATTGTATCTATGTATAGAATTATCTGATTTGAATGGATAGTATCCAAAACAAAGCTTTCCACTGTAACTGAGTACATGTGACAATAATAAACCTAAACCTAAATCTCATCCTAAACCAAAAATCTCATATTCGGCTTGGATTGCTTACAATCTAATGGTATGTGCGATGAATTCTCCAATTTCAGGCAACTAACCTACTAATAAACTCCCCCATCCCCTTCCCTGTGCCCCTTCTGGATACACACCCATTTCTCCTCTTCCTCCTTCCCCTGTCCCCTTCCATCTATATTCCTTGTTCCGGGTTCACAATTTGCCCCTCTGCTATTCTTATCTCACATGTTTTGTCTCTTCATCTCTGGCCTTTGTCCAACCAACTACCTATCCAAAAAAAAAACCCTCACCTGTATCCACCTATCACTTGCCAGGCTTTGTTCTGCCCTCACCTTCATCTCTGCCCCACCACAATCAGTCTGAAGAAGGGTACTGACATAAAGAGTCACATATCCACATTCTCCAGAGATGCTACCTAACCCACTCAGTTTAGTTTACTTAACTTTACTCTAGAGATGCAGCATGGAAAGAGGCCCTTCGGCCCACCGAGCCCATGTTGACCACCGATCACCCATTCACACTAGTTCTGTTATCCCATTTTCCCATCCACTCCCTAAACACAAGGGGCAATTTGCAGAGTCCAGTTAACCTACAAACCCACACGTCTCTGGGATGTGGGAGGAAACCAAACAGCCAGAGGAAACCCACGCAGTCACAGGAAGAATGTACAAACACCACACAGACATTGCCCGAGGTCAGGATCGAACCAGGGTCTCTGGCTTTGTGAGGCAGCAGCACCACTGTGCCGCCCTACACTTTGTGTCTTTTTTCCCACCAAAACTACTAATGTGCTTTCAATCAGTAAAATGTCCCAATTGGTGTTAGCAAACACAAAGTAACACTTTTTGTAGCAGTAATCTATTTGGCCATTTGGCTATTTCCAATAAATGTTATTCTGGACGCCAAGATCTCTCAGTACATTAATGCTCTTAAAGGTCTTGCCAATAACTGTATACCCTTACATTTGAGCTCCAAAAGTGCCACGCCTCACACGTGTCAATTAAACTCCATCTGCCATTTCTCTGCCCATATCTGTAAGTGATCTACATCTTGCCATATCCTTTGAAAGCCAACTTCAATATCTGCAACTCCACTGATTTTTGTCTTAAGTCCAAACATATAAGACCCTTGCCAGCACACCTGAGCAGGGGAGAATTTTTTTGCGGTTTCAATTCATACTTTTGTTGTAATGTTTTAAGGATCCAGAAGGTGGCATTTATTTTGTGAGGTTTCAGGATGTGATACACTTGAACAGACAATGCATTAGATAAATGCACACACATCAGGTTCAGTGTTACACAGCAGAAGACTCTGACCACACCCACCCCCCCTCCCCCCCCATCTCTGAGGCAACCAAAGTGCTTGCTTCTGCCACCTGCACCCATAAAATAAATCCCATTTAAAATATGTGCACCCATCCAGAGTAAAAATAACCTGTGCTGCACCTATTCACGAACAAAGTCTATTAGCCCAGTTCCAACAGCAGAGGTTACTTTAGGGAATGGAATTACATTATGCAATTGGATTGGAATTCTTCAGATTCTCCAAGCACTGCGGCAACAGCTAAATATTTTATTAGAAATTAATTTACTTTTTATCTGCATTCACTAGGAAAGGTGCTTGGAGGAGTAAATGTAAAAAATGCATAAAGCTACATGCCCTAACCATATTGTAAGCTCCACATAAGCTGGGTTGCAGCGGTAGATCTGCTGCTTTACAGTGCCAGGGACCCGGGTTCGATTCTAACTTTGGGTGCTGTCTGTGCAGAGTTTGCACATTTTCCCTCTCTCTCTCTCTACCTCTCGTGGATGTAGTTTCTCTCTCTCATGGGTTTTTTGCAGCAGCTCCAGTTTCCTCCCACCCTCCAAAGACATGTTGGTTTGTAGGTTAATTGGCTTCAGTAAAAATTGTAAATTCTCCCTAGTGTGTAGAATAGAGTTAGTGTACGGGGTGATCGCTGGTCGGCGCAGATTCGGTAGACTGAAGGGCCTTTTCTGTGCTGTATCTCTAAAATAAAGTAAAATTAAGCCCCTGTCCCACTTAGGAGACCTAAAGAGCAACCTCTGGTGACCTTGCCCGCCACCCAAGGTTTCCATGGGGTCACCGGAGGTTTTGGTCACTCTCCCTAATGGTCGAAAGTAGTTTCCGTGTGGTCGAGGCTTCATCTAGGTTGCTGCTATTTTTTCATCATGTTTAAAACCGGCCTCGACCAAAACTAGGTTGCCGTTTTAAAAATCTATAATTTTTTTGTCGCAGGTCTAGCCCGGTTTTCTTCATAGTCGAGGAAGGTTTTCAACATATGCGTGGGAGGTGGTAGGAGGTTGCAGGTCACCTCGACCTTTTTTTTGGGTGGCGGGCAAGGTCACCAGAGGGACAGGGGTTTTAGTATGCATGGAGTGTGTGAACAAAGATAATTTAGATAGCTCACTCAATGGATATACAGTTATTTTACTTCAATCTGCTGTTTGTTCAATGAACAGTTCACTATCCTACTCACCACTTCAACCCCTGCAAGCCTCCCTTCCCAACACACCCAAATACTCAGGTTACAACAGTGATTTAACACTTCTGCTTCCTGCTTGTAATCATAACTAAATGCAGTTAACAGCAATGCATCTCACTTCAATTTCTCCCCAATGTGCTAATCCTGAAGTATTTTTATAGTCCTATAAGCACCGCAGCTGGTAGAGCTGCTGCTTCACAGAGCCAGAAACCCAGGTTCAATCCTGACCTCGGGTGCTGTCTGTGTGTTCTCCAGTTTGCACGCTCTCCCTGTGAACTCGTGGGTTTCCTCCAGTTGCTCCGGTTTCCTCCCACATCCCAAAGACGTGCGGGTTTGTAGGTTGATCGGCCTCTGTAAATTGTCCCTAATGTATAGGGAGTGGATGAGAAAGTGGGATAACATAGAACTAGTGCGGACGGGTGATTGATGGTCGGCGTGGACTTGGTGGGCCGAAGGGCCTGTTTCCATGCTGTATCTTTCAGTCAATTCAATCATTATATCTAAAGTCTTATAATAATATAATCGCTGCATTTTAAAATGTTAATTAGTTTGCCATAGCCGAGTGTCCTGATTTAAGCAATTCCAATATCTATAATACATGGGACATGGTTTTTGTAACAAAAAATGTATTTAATAGTCCATGATCAATTTATTTCTACGTTATGCATTAAACACAAAAGAGGATTGAAGTGAAAGGCTTGAGAAATTTTCCTATTTTTCACTTGTTTGTTTTTTAAGGATCCTGGGAGGATGATTGACATTTTCTTCCTCATCAGGGAGCAATTACATTTCCAGTCAGAAACTGGGAAATCAATGCTTGAAGTTCAATGTGTTTTACAAATATCTGCTTTTTGCTCATCCACTTTCAATGAACAATCCCACATACACAGTTTTCAGTGTCTCTGAGTGCAACTGTCTTTTTGCAACTCTTTCTTTTGCCCTTACGTATTCTCCAGAAATTTTGGAGATCTTTGCTTTCTTTTCTTCTGTCATTTTTGTCTTCTCTCTCTCTGTTTCTCTCTTCAGAATGAGAAAATGTTTCTGGATTATGACCTATTATCAGAATGGCCATTAATTGGGCAGCAAGGTGGCACAGTGGTGGTATAGCTGCCTTACAGCTCCAGAGACCTGGGTTCGATCCTGTCTACGGCAGCAGTCTGAACAGAGTTTGTACCCGGGTGCTCTGGTTTCCTCCCACACTCCAAAGATGTAAAGGTTTGTACATTAATTGACTTTGGTAAGAATTGTAAATTGTCCCTCGTCTGTGTAGGATATTGCTAGTGTACGGGGTTTACTGGTCGGCACGGACTCGGTGGGCTAAAAGACCTGTTTCCGTGCTGTATCTCTAAACTAATCTCTAAACTAAACTTGAAATACTGATTCTCCCTCCACAGATGCTAACAGACCTGCCGAGTGTTTCCACCATTTTGACCGAAGATGTCTGTAAATGAAAATTAATGTTTGAGAGGTTTCTAGATCGGCACATGGATAGGGAATGAAGGGATACGGATCATGTTGCAGGTAGATGAGATTACTCTAGATCAGTGTAACTACTTTAAGTGGTGTTTATTTTCTGGGCACAGTTGGTTGAAGACAGCACTTTGTTTACCTCAGAGATAGAGTCTAAAAGTCATACAGTGTAGTAACAAGCTCTTTGGCCAACTAGCCCACACTGACCACCATGTCCCATCTACACTAGTCCAAACAGCCTGAGTTTGGCCCATACCCCTCTAAACATGTCCTATCCATGTACCTGTCTAAATGTTTTTCAAAAATGTTGCGATAGTACCTGCCTCAACAAACCTCCTCTGGCAACTCATTCCATACACCTACCACACTTTGTGTGAGAAAGTTACCCCTCAGGTTTCTATTAAATCTTTCCCCACCTCACCTTAAACCTATGTCCTCTGGTTCTCAATTCCCCTACTCTGGGCAAGAGACTGTGCTGTATCTTTTCCTGACCTTTCCCTCTCATGATTTTGTACACCTCTATAAGATTATCCCACATTCTCCTGCCCTCCAAGAAATAGATTCCCAGCCTGCTCAACCTCTCGCTATAGCTCAGGCATTCGAGTCCTGGCAACATTCTCATAAATCTTCTCTGTCCCCCTTCCAACTTGACAACATCTTTCCTACAACATTGTGCCCAGAATTCAACATAATACTTTAAATGCGGCCTCACCAATGTCTTATATAACTGCAACATGACTTCCCAACTTCTACAATCAATACTCTGACTGATAAACATCCATGTGCCAAAAGCCCTTTTGACCACTCTATCTATCTACCTGTGGTGACACTTTCAACTGTACTCCTAGATCTCTCTGCTCTGCAACGCTCTCCAGAGCCCTACTGTTCACAGTGCAGATCCTGCACATGTTTTAGTCTTAGCAAAATGCATCACCTTTTATTTTATTCAGATATTTTAATTCACAGCCTTCTCGTGTATCATGTGCATCATGTTTGACACATACATTGTGGGCCGAAGGGCCTGTTCCTGTGCTGTACTGTTGTATGTTCTGGTATCTACAGGGTTTTGTTTTTGCCTTTCCTGATCCTCTTCCATTGATTCATCAATGGCCTTCCATCCATTGTAAGGTCATTGTGGGAATGTTCACTGTACAAAAATCAATGTCCAGTTCAATTTGCAACAAATACGCAATGAAATAGTCCATTGACTACTTAGAGGAAAATCCATAAGAGTACCAAGTTAGCATTCATGCTGCACAACTGCTAACCATTAACCATTTCCAACAGGGGATGGTCTTACCGCTGCATTGTTCCCCAATCAATAACTTTCTGGGCATCATCAGCAGCCAGCTAAATGTTGTGGCAGGTCAGAAGTTGGGTTTGGTAGACACAAGGAACTGCAAATGCTGAAGTCTTGAGTAAAGCACAAAGTGCTGGAGTTACTCAGTGGATCAGGCAGCACCTGTGGTGGGAAAGGTAAGACTACATTTCGGGTCAGAACCCTTCAGTCTGGGTTTGTTAGATATTAGACTTTGGAGATGCAGCATGGAAATAGGTCCTTAGGTCCACGCCAAGCAGTGATGCCACGTACACCAGCACTATCCGACACACAAGGGACAATTCACAAATTTTACTGAAGCCAATTTATCTACAAAACTGCACATCTTTGCACTGTGGGAGGAAACCAGAACATCTGGAGGAAACCAATCCAATCACATGGAGAATGTGCAAACACCATACAGACAGCATGTGTAGTCTCTAGCACTGTAAGGCAAGAACTCTATCGCTGCGTCAGTGCCACCCTAATTATGTGAGGGAGAAGTTTCAGGGACAGAATAAATTGCCCTATTGTGTAGGGAGTGGATGAGAAAGTGGGATAACGTAGAACTAGTGTGAATGGGTGATCGACAATGGGCATGGACTTGGTGGGTAGCTGGGCCTGTTTCCATGCTGTATTTTTCAATCAATCAATCAATCAACTCGTGAACAAGAGGAAATACCTTGCCAGATGCATTCAACATGTAATGAAGCACTCTTGGACAGGGAAACAAGGTCAATGATTCATGTCATTAACCCCTTCAGCAGAAATGGAAATGTAAGAAAATGACTGTTTCTCTCTCCACAGATGCCGACTGACCTGCTGAATGGTTCTGGCATTTTCTCGTTTTGTTTTCAGACTTCCAGCAGCTGCGATTAGGCCATCTGTGGCAGCCGGTGTGGTTTTAGAAGTAATGTGTCATGCCTCACAAATCTACTGGAATTCTTAGAGGAGGTAAATAAATTAGTAGGCAAGGGCTATTCCAAAGATATAATTGCTTGGATTTTCAAAAGATAATGCTTCAGGTCTGTGGCTTATACTGGTAAATGGAATTAATGGGAAATTAGTAACCTTGCTTGAAGATTAGCTTGATAATAGAAAACAAAAGGGAATGATAAATAGATCAGGCTGCATCTGGCAAGTTGTCAAAACTGGGGTTTAGGGACTGTTTAACAATGTTCAAAAGGATTTAGTCTAACTTGTTTATACAGGCAATGAGTCTGCATCAACATGCACAGTGAAATCAGGACAAGAGCATCTTACACGTGGCGTAAAGAGCCTTTGACGAAGGAAGGAAAAGAGGGCCTGGTGTTTGATCTTACCTGAAAGCGTCCACTCACTAGGAGGTTGTAAGTGTAATGGGATACAGGGAGCCCCTTATTAACATGATGTTGAAGACAGTATAACTCATTGCAGACTGTATTCCAAGTTTATTAATCAGTTAAGGTTGAATAATGCATAATAGAGCTATTGCTTGACTGGCTTTGGAGTCACAAAGTAATTTCAATTTGGTATCATCTTGAAAGTTTCATCTACCGTGAGCTATTTGGTTGTCAGTCTAGTTTAAATAAATCAGTATTCTATAAGAGGTCAGATTAATCATGGAGGCTGGCTGGCTGCGCAATAATATTTTCTTCTTAGTTTAGTTTTTTAGTTAAGAGATACAACATGGAAACAGGCCCTTCAGCCTGCCGAGTCCACACCGACCAGCGATTCCCATACACTTGCACTGTCCTACACACTAGGGATAATTTACAATTTTATCAAAGCCAATTAACGTACAAACCTGTACGTCTTTGGAATGCGGGAAGAACCCGGAGCACCTGGAGAAAACCCACACTATTTCCACACTCTATCTTTAAACTAAACTAAACTAAATTAAACTAAACTAAGAGGTCAGATTATTTATGGAGGATAGCTGGCTGCTCAAATTGCATTTTCTTGTGTCATTATGCAGAGCAAACTGACTGGCTTTGATTTTTTCTGAACCTTTCCATACCTTTAGTTTCCCTCCCCCCTGACTCTCAGTTTGAAGAAGGGTTTCGACCTGAAACGTCACCTATTCCTTTTCTCCAGAGATGTTGCCTGACCCACTGAGTTACTCCAGCATTTTGGGTATATCTCGTATGCTTATGAAAGTGCGTCGACAGTTTCACTAATCACCGAGCTGATGGAAAAATGTAGAAACACAAGATTGTAACCAGAAAATGTAGAAACACAAGATTGTAACCAGAAAAGTAAGTGTAGCAGAATTGTGCATCAAAAGCAAAGGAAAGAATAGAAGAGCAATAAGAAAGTAATGTACTTTCAATTTAAAGTCACAGTTCTGTAGGTCAACATAATGAGACACTGGAGCTTTTGTGGTCCCACAAAGGTTGGTTTATATTATAAGCAACACTCTGGATCATTTTGAAATAGAGCCTAGATAGACTCACGAAAAAAGATACAGTGTCTTTAATGTGACGATGTAGCCTTGAAACTACTTGTATTGCACGTGGGTTTGGTACAAAGAACTTTAATTATTGTTCTCTTTGTGTTTCCTTGTCGATTATTTGGAAGTAAGCCCTTCTGAACAATTCTCCTCCTACTTTCTCCCCCCCTTTTCTCCCCCCTTTCATCCCTGTACCCCATTTCTCCCACTCCCCTTCCACCTCTTTCCCTTCCTCTGGCTTCACGTTTCATTCCTCTTCTCTCCATATCTTACATCCTTGTGTCTCCTTTTCATCTCTGGCCCTGTCCATTCATCTGCCAATCAAAATGCCCCTCCTCACCTGTATCCACCAATCACTTCTGTAGGAAGGAACTACAGATGCTGGTTTATACCGAAGATAGACACAAAATGCTGGAGTAACTCTTCAGACTGAAGAAGGGTTCTGACCCAAAATGTCACCTATCCATGTTCTCCTTTGTAAACCAGCTTCTTTGCATACATGGTTACTGATGCATTGTAATTAACAGTTCAGTTCTCATTCTTCACTTCAAGCTTAACCAATCTCTATCTAATAACACAAATTTGTACTTACCGATCCATATAGCTCTCCTTTCTCATTCATTCCAAGGTAGAGTCCGCTGTCGACACCACGAATGCTGACCAGACTCACTGCTATACTAATGAATTCCAGAATACCTAATGATAACAGCAACAATAATCATAAACGCTCTCAAATATGAAATAAATCAATTTTTAAAAAATGTAAAAAATGCTACAAATAATCAACATAATTCTAAATGTCTAAAATGTGCATTGCCTTTCCACTAGGAACTTCCTCTTCTGATTTTATTTTTGGATGCTTTATTAAATAATAACTCCAGGTTTTCTGGTTCTCAGAAAACCTCATTATATATTTGATTTCTACAAGGGTTGTCCGGCAGAATGTTTTGTAAATACTATAGTTTAGTTGAGTTTAGTTGAGTTTGTCACGTGTACTGAGGTACAGTGAAAATCTTTTTCAATGCATGCTATCCACAGTGGATAGCATGCATTGAAAAGGACTATGCAAAGACTATCCATGGTTACAATTGAGCAGTCCACAGTGTACAGATACAGGATAAAGGGAATAACGTTTAGTGCAAGATAAAGTCCAGTAAAGTTCAATTAAAGATATCTTTAATTTTTTTTTTTAAACAGAGATCCAACCCGCGTCTCTGACAGCGTAAGGCAGCAACTCTACCAGCTGTGCCACTGTGTGCAACTGGTAGAAGCAGCGATGGGGGAGATCTCTGCAGACCAAAAGGTGGGGGTGGATGAATGAATGTTGGTGTTAGGAATTGATATTAGAACCTCTTTATTTTTGAATGGTACATGTTATTGAAATAATTATGAGGAAAGATGCGAGAGACAGTAGAAACAAGGAACTGTGGCTTACCAAGGAAAGTCACAAAATGCTGGAGTAACTCAGCAGGTCAGGCAACGTCTCTGGAGAAAATGGATAGGTGATGTTTTGGGTCGAGACCCTTCTTCACACTGTCCATGCTGCCTGACCTACTGAGTTACACTGTGCCTTTCTTTGTAAACTAGCATCTGCAGTTCCTTGTGTCTACATAAATACAATCGTCGAACTCAAGTACTTTAGGTAGAGCAAAGGGGAAGATACAGAATATACAGAGATGCCGCCTGACCTGCTGAGTTACTCCAACGTTTTGTGTCTTTTCTGTGAGAGGATGTAGCTCCCTAGATAGTGCAGCTGGCTGGGTTATCTCAGAGGACATTAAGTTGAATCAGAGCTGCAATTTTAAAATAGAATGAGAACAAAATACTTGCATTGAATTTGAACGTATGTGAACCTTGCAAAGTCCTGTCTAAACTTGTGTCCAATTGGGTGACCCTGTACCACAGACAAGTCAAACACAGCCTGACATAATCATACTGACAAACTAAAACTTTGCCGACAACATGCCTGCCTCCTCCATAACACTCCATGCCTGCATCCTCTTCACATTGTAAATTGTTCCTAGTGTGCAGGGCAGTGCTAGTATACAGAGTGATCACTGGTCGGCACAGACTCGGTGGGCCGAAGGGCCTGTTTTCGCATTGTTTTGCTAAAGTAAAGTATACAAAATTATGAGAGGCGTAGATAGAGTAGACAGTCAGAACCTTTTTCTTAGTGTAGAAATATCCATCACTGGAGGGCATTGCCACAAGGTGAGAGGGGGATAGTTTAACGGAGATGTGTGGGACAAGTTTTTTTAAGCAGAGATAGAGGAGCAAGATTCGTCAAGAAGGAAGATCCTGGTGGGGGCCTGGTACATGCTGCTAGAGGTGGTGGTGGAGGCAGATACGATAGTGGCATTTAAGAGGCTTTTAAATAGGCATATGGAAGTGCATAGAAACATAAAATTATAAAAGGACTGGACAAACTAGATGCAGGAAAAATTTTCCCAATGATGGAGGAGACCAGAACCAGAGGCTACAGTCTAAGAATAAAGGGGAGGCCATTTAAAACTGAGATGAGAAAATACCTTTTCACGCAGAGAGTTGTGAATTTGTGGAATTCTCTGCCACAGAAGGCAGTAGAGGCTAATTCACTGGATGAATTTAAAAGAGAGTTAGATAGAGCTGTAGGGGCTAGCAGAATCAAGGGACACAGGGAGAAGGCAGGCACAGGTTACTGATTGTGGATGATCAGCCATGATCACAATGAATGGTAGTGCAGGCTTGAAGGGCCAAATGGCCTCCTCCAGCACCTATTTTCTATGTTTCTATGCAAGGGATAGAGGGATATGGTTCATGTACAGGCAGACGAGATCAGTTTAACTTGGCATCATGTTCGGCACAAACATTCTAGTGCTGTACTGTTCTACATTCTATGTTTTTTGTTTTTCTTTTAATTCTCGTGGATTCCAAATAGAGATCTTTCTGGACAATGCCAACCATTTTCAGGTTTGTAGGTTTATTGTCCTGTACAGGGATCGTTGGTCGATCTATATTTATATATTGCACTTTTGCAGATAGTCAGGGTTTCTACACAAGTGATGATTGTGAACTTTCATACATCTTGGTTCTTGATGAATCTTGCTCCTCTATCTTTGCATACAACCTGGATAAACACCAGAAACAAGAGGTGGCAAGGTGGTGCAGCGGTACAGATGCTGCCTGATAACGCAAGAGATCTGGGTTCGATCCTGACTGCGGGTGCTATCTATATGGAGTTTGTACATTTTCCCTGTGACTGCATGGGTTTTGTGCCGTTGCTCTGGTTTCCTCCCACACTCCAAAGACATACAGGTTTGTAGGTTAATTGGCTTCTGTAAATTGTAAATTGTCCCTAGTGTGTAGGATAGTGCTAGTGTACGGGGATCACTGGTCGACTCGGACTCGGTACGCCGAAGGGCCTGTTTCCACATTGTATCTCTGAACCAAATTAAATTAAATTCAGAAATCATGCTCTTCAGAGGAAAAGCACAGGCAAAGGGCACACAGATGACATTTTCTGTGTGCAGAAGCCTTCTTTAGATGTATGAAATATTTGCAATCATCAGATACAAAAATAAAGCTAGAAGCAATAATTAAACTCTTCTTGTCAACAGCAGGCAGTGAAGAAAGTGAATGGCATGTTGGCCTTCATAACAAGAGGAGTTGAGTATAGAAGCAAAGAGGTCCTTCTGCAGTTGTACAGGGTCTTAGTAAGACCACACTTGGAGTATTGTGTGCAGTTTTGGTCTCCAAATTTGAGGAAGGACATTCTTGCTATTGAGGGAGTGCAGCGTAGGTTCACAAGGTTAATTCCCGGGATGGCCGGACTGTCATATGCTGAGAGAATGGAGCGGCTGGGCTTGTATACCCTGGAATTTAGAAGGATGAGAGGGGATCTTATTGGAAACATATAAGATTATTAAGGGTTTGGACACGCTAGAGGCAGGAAACATGTTCCCGATGTTGGGGGAGTCCAGAACCAGGGGCTACAGTTTAACAATAAGGGGTAAGTTATTTAGAACAAAGATGAGGAAACACTTTTTCACACAGAGTTGTGAGTGTGGAATTCTCTGCCTCAGAGGGCGATGGAGGCCGGTTCTCTGGATACTTTCAAGAGAGAGCTAGATAGGGCTCTTAAAGATAGCGGAGTCAGGGGATATGGAGAGAAGGCAGGAACGGGGTACTGATTGTGGATGATCACCCATGATCACATTGAATGGCGGTGCTGGCTCCAAGGGCCGAATTGCCTACTCCTGCACCTATTGTCTATTGTCTATAACTCATTATTGAGGTGGGCGCCTGGAATGTGATGTCAGGGTGGTGGTGGAGGCAGATATAATAGTGGCTTTTCAGAGGTTGTTGGATAGGCACATGGATATGCATGGAATGAAAGGGTATAGATCATATGCCGGCAAAAGAGATCTGTTTTACTTGGCATCATGGTCGGCATGGATACTGTGGGCCAAAGGACTGTTCCTGTGTTTTACACTGCTTTGCAATAACAGCGTCGAAGTAGAGATGGTTGAAAGCTTCAAGTTCCTAGGAATAAATATCACCAGCAACCTCTCCTGGACCACCCATATTGTAGCAATGGTCAAGAAAGCACACCAACGCCTTAGAGGGCTTAGGAGGTTCAGAATGTCCCCAACAACTCTCACTAATATCTACAGGTGTGCTGTAGAAAGCATTTTATCAGGGTACATCACAGCATGGTTTGGGAACAGCTCCATCAAGACAACAAGAAATTGCAGAGAATTGTGGACACAGCCCAGACTATCACACACACCTCCCATCCATTGACTCCATTTACACCTCACGCTGCCTCGGCAAAGCCAAAAACATAATCAAGGATGAGTCTCACCCCGCCAGTCCCTCTTCTCTCCTCTCATATCAGGCAAGAGGTATAGAAGTGTGAAAACACACACCTCCAGATTCACGGACAGTTTCTTCCCAGCTGTTATCAGGCAACTGAACCATTCTTTCACCAACTGGATTTGGGTCCTGACCTACCATTTACCTCATTGGAGACCCTCGGACACTATATTTAATCGGATTTTACTGGACTTCATCCTGCATTAAACGCTATTCCATTCATGCTGTATCTGTACACTGTGAACTGATTGATTGCAATTATGTAGTCTTTTCGCTGACTGGATAGCACGCAACAAAAATGCTTTTCACTGTACCTCAGTGCACGTGACAATAATAAACGTAACTAATAAACTAAACTACGCTTGTTCTGGGGCAGACAATCACACTTGCATACTTAATTCACAAAGGCAGCCAATATCATCAAAGCCTTACACCACCCTGTCCACGCTCTCATTTGACTCCTACCATGGGAAGAAAGTACAGGCGACCTGCGACCTGCAGATTCAATGCCAGCTTCTTCCCAATAGCCATCAGGATCTGCAACACCGTAGAACACGAATCTCAGCAGAAAAAGACACAAAGTGCTGAGGTAGCTCAGCGGGTGAGGCTGCAGCTCTGGAAGAAATGGATAGGTGACATCTCAGGTCGGGACTCTTGTTCAGACTAGTTATGGTGGGGGGAGAAAGCTGGAATAGAAGAGGGGCAGGACAAAGCCTGGCGAGTGATAGATGGCCTCAGCAACTATGAACTTCTACGGAATGTGTCTTTGGTTGCACTACAGAGATCGATTTTTTGTATCACAGTTGTTAATTTATTGAATTTTAGATTATTATATATTATCAATGTGCAGTGCATTTATGGGCCTGTTAAGCTGCTGCAAGTAAGAATTTTCCTCCACTGTCCCAACTACAATCAGTCTCAAGAGGGGTCCCGAATCAAAACATCACCTATTCATGTTCTCCTCCAGATGCTGCCCGACCCGCTGAGTTACTCCAGCATTTTTTGTCTGTCTTTGTTTTAAACCAATATCTGCAGTTGGTTTTTATTACATTAAGAATTTCATAGTTCTGTTGTCAGTGCACATGGCAATCAAACTCTCTTGAGCCTTTTGACACATCACAACTGTTTTTTCAAATCATTCTCTTTCACACACAGCCCGTCAAAATGATTATCAAGAATCAAGTGTTTGTCTTCTATTTTTGAGAGATTACGGCCCAGTGGTGCAGCGGTAGAGTTGCTGCCTTACAGCGCCAGAGACTCGGGATTGATCCTGAAAGCTGGAAGAAAGGTGAGGTCGGAACTTCGCCTATCCATGTTCTCCAGAGATGCTGAGTTACTCCAGCACTTTGTGTCTTTTTTTGTAAACCAGCGACTGGGGTTCCTTGTGTCTCATTGAAGACCTTTGAACTAACTTTAATCAAACTTTATCGGACTTCAACGTTATATCTTGGACTAAATGTTGTATATTTTTTCCTTTATCTGTGCACTGTGGACAGCATGGTTATATTCATGTAAAGTCTTTTCTTTGTGTAGGAAGGAACTACAGATGCTGGTTTACGCTGAAAGACATAAAATGCTGGGGTAAATCAGCGGGATGAGCAGCATCTCTGGAGAATAGGAGGAGGTGACAATTTGGGTTGGAACCCTTCCTCAATCTTTTCTTTGAGTGGATAGCACGCAAACAATAGCTTTTAACTGTACCTCGGTACACATGACAATAATAAACTCAACTAAAACTATAGAACCATCCAACACATTAGGTACTCCATGAGCCTCAAATGTTCTAATGTCCTTCCTGTACAGGGTGCCTGAAACTGTAATAGTACTCTAACTATGTCCCGACCTTTGACTTTCACAAATAAATTTGCCTTTTCCCTTTGTTCCTATTAATAGGCCTGGATAGAATGAATGTGGAGAGGATTTTTCCACTAGTGGGAGAGAATAGAACCAGAGGTCATAGCCTCAGAATAAAAGGACGTTCCTTTAAGAAGAAGATGAGGTGGAATTTCTTTAGTCAGAGGGTGGTGAATCTGTGGAATTCATTGCCAGAGACGGCTGTGGAGGCCAAGTCAATGGATATTTTAAAGGCAGAGATAGAAAGATTCTTGATTAGTGCTGGTGTCAGGGGATATGGGGAGAAGGCAGGAGAATGGGGTTAAGAAGGGAAGATAGGTCAACCATGATTGAATAGACTTGATGGGTCAAATGGTCTAATTCTGCTCCTATCACATTAATAATTGCTCTGGTTACATCCATCTATGCTTGGGCATTCAAGGAACTTGTGAATTGAATGATCGTATCTATCTTCACCCATTATTTAGTATCCTTCCACTTTATTCAGTCTTTGAGAGCCTGGAACAGGTTAGACTTTATTTCTTTTTAAACTCCATGGAATGAAATACAAAATATAAATAATATATTTTGTTATGGCAGAGAAGGTGGTGCGGGTAAACTACAGAACATAATAGTTTGTGAAACTGAAGAAAGATCTGAAATGTTAACTCTGTTTCTCTCTCCACAGATGCTGCCTGACCTAGTTTAGTTTAGTTTAATTCATTGTCACATGTACCGAGGTACAGTGAAAAACTTTGTTTTTTTGCATGCTATTCAGTCAGTTCATTTAGTTTAATTTAGTTTAGTTTAGTTTAGTTTAGTTTAGTTTAGTTTAGTTTAATTATCACATGTACCGAGGTACAGTGCATGATATTCAGTCAGCAGAAAGACTATCCATGATTACAATTAATCCGTCCACAGTGTAGAGGTACAGGATAAAGGGAATAACATTTAGTGCAAGATAAAGTTCAGTAAAGTCTGATTAAAGATAATCTTAGGGTCTCCAATCAGGTAGACGGTAGCTCAGGAACACTCTCTAATTGGTGATAGGATGGTACAAGTGAGTGCTTCCAGCATTTTCTTTTATACTAGAAATTATTGACAGCAATGAAATTAGCTGAATGGCCAGGGACAGCTTTAAGGTATAGTGCAGGGACTCAAAGTGACGGTGCTCCTGATGGAGTTCTGCAAGGATCTGTAATAGGGTTACTAACTTTATAAATGATTTTGATGGGACAGAGAGCCACACATCCAAGTACCAATAACACAAGGTTAGGTATTCTATGTAATGCAGCTTAGCTAAGCTAAGAGATATAGCATGGAAGCAGGCCCTTCAGCCCATCGTGTCCACACCAACCATCGATCACCCATAAACTAGTTCTATCCTACACACAGGAGGGGGGTGGGAGCAATTTACAGAGGCCAATTAACCAACAAACCTATACGTCTTTGGAATGTGGGAGGAAACCGGAGCACCCGGAGAGATAGGGATCTCATTCAGACAGATGAGATTTGTTTAACTTGGCATCATTTCAGCACACACATTGTGAGCCAAAGGACCTGTTCTTGTGCTGAACTGTTCTATGTACTATGTTCACAACTACAGTTACCAACTCAAAAGAGCAATGAATCAGAAACTAGAAATTGCAGTCGGTTACAAAATTTCAATAGCAACGGGTTTCTTGATTCTTAGGGGTCGTTGTGTAACAATTTTTCAGGAAAGTGAGATAATCAGACATTTTCTAGAAAAGAGCGTCTTGTCCCACCAATATCTTGAATTTTGTAGGCATGTTTACCAGATTGATCAATTCGGTTATTGATGTGTAACTAGATTTTCAAAGACACTTAGACAACATAGCACACAATCATCTCCTAAGTAAAACAGATAGATTCTGGTCTAGCAGAAAGTTTTGGGCTGCATGAGGAGCTGACTGTATTTCTGTAGACGGACGGTATCTACTGTACTTATGCTAGTCTGTGACATCTACACAGAGGGTGGTGAGTGCCCGGAACGTGCTGGTGGGGTTGGTGGTTGAGGCAGTTACAAAAGTAGTATTTGAGACTTTTGGAAAGCAGGGAATTGAGGAATATGAATTACGTGGCACAGGAGCGCAGCGGTAGAGTTGATGCTTTACAGCGCCAGAGTCCCAGGTTCGATCCTGGATACGAGTGCTGTCTATATGGAGTTTGTATGTTCTCCCCGTGACCGTGTGGGTTTTTCTCGGGTGCTCCTGTTTCCTCCCACACTCCAAAGACATACAGGTTTAAGGTTAATTTGCTTTGGTAGAAATTGTAAATTGTCCCTAATGTGTAGGGATCGGTGGTCAGCATGGACTCGGTGGGCCAAAGGGCCTGTTTCCGCGCTGTATCTCTAAACTACACTACACTAAATGTGCAGGCAGATAAAAGTTGGTCTTGGCAACATGTTCAACAGCACAGAAATTGTGGGCCGAAGGGCCTGTTCATGTGCTGAACCATTCTACGTTCTATATTCTATGCCCATTCTTTTCAGATGATCTCGATGAGAGGATTGCAAAACCTATTATGTGCTCATCTTCTGAACTGGAGCTTAGGGCTGACTGGATTCCACATCTGTGTGTTTCGCTGTGTGCTAATTGGGGCCTCACAGACTCTGTCAAGGATGTGTTTCGCTTGGGGAGCAGGCAGTTTAGAAAACAGCGCTCCCCTTCTACTGTCTTTGATGGGCTTCTGTGCGCTCCTAACCAATGACCGCACGTTCTGAATAACAACACCGAAGTTCCATTCTGAGTGTTAGTGCCATACAGGATTCTCGTGAGTTTTGAGGATCGAACCGGTGTCTCTGGCCCTGTAAGGCAGCAGCTCTACCTCTACGACATTATGCCGACCTTAGTTGGTGTGAATGCTTTCTCAAGGAGATTTCAGGAACATCCTTGAATTGTTTCTGCTGTTCTCAGTTTCAGAGACGTCACAAAGATACATGCAAGGTAAAATGCTCTAAGCTACTTGGTGCTGGGAGCTGGCTGCAGTGATGTATGTACATTTGAAGGGTTACTATCATTAGCACAGGGCCATTGGGAAAGCAAATATAATGTTATGAAGCATTGGCAGGGTGTATATTTAACGACATAACTACATAACTAGAAACACTGTCTGTGTATAAAGGCCTTGGTTAGAACATCATGTCCACTTTTGATCACCTTCTCATGAGCAATATAAACCACAAGAAAAACATTCTGAGCAGGGCCATTAACTTGATATGTAACTTAAGGGACTCAGTGATTGGGTTGTACAAGCCACAAACACGATGGAAAGACAATCTTAATTCCATTTGTGTGAGCAGACCATGTGAACTAGATTGGCAATGGCTCAATTCTACTTTATTCTCACATGTACCTAGATACAGTGAAATTAATTTTCTTCCTTTTTTACAGTTCAGTAAAAATCTTACTATACATAGGCACAATCATACGCACGTGCAAGAGTGTAGGAATAGTAGAAACAAGGAACTGCGGATGCTGGTTTATACCAAAGATAGGCACAAAGTGCTGGTGTTACTCAATGGGTCAGGCAGCATCTCTGGAGAAAAAGGATGGGTGATGTTTCGGGTTGGGACCCTTCTTCATACTGAAAGTAGGGGGTGGGGTGAAGAGCTGGA
The DNA here is from genome assembly GCA_038087875.1 of Malacoraja senta. Classification (NCBI taxonomy): domain Eukaryota; kingdom Metazoa; phylum Chordata; class Chondrichthyes; order Rajiformes; family Rajidae; genus Malacoraja; species Malacoraja senta. The sequence goes on along the minus strand of CM076000.1, from coordinate 2,036,791 downwards.
GGCAAGAAACGGCCAGGACTAATCAGGGCCAGCCACTAATGGCCTCAGGCAGGGCAGTGCCTGGTTGGCCCATTGTTGGGTTTTCTCTGGGTGCTCCGGTTCCTTTCTACACTCTAAAGACGTACAGGTTTGTAGGTTAATTGGCTTCAGTAAAGTTGTAAATTGTCCCTAGAGTGTAGGAGAGTGCTAACGTACGGGGTGATCGCTAGTCGCCACAGATTCGGTAGGCCGAAGGGCCTGATTCCGCTCTGTATCTCTAAAGTCTAAAATCTAACTCTTCCTATCTCCAAGTTATATTCTCATCTTGAAATCACAGATCCATTGTCAGTTTTTCCTCTCTCAAATCCACTTAAACATCTTTCTACCCTTGCTAACAATATAATTAAACTTTGACACGGGTCAGCACATTATCATCCACCAATATCTCGTGTGTATTTTCTGGACACGTGGCGATGTTCTCCTCCTTGTACGTTTTCCTCGATGTCAATCCCCACAGGAAATAAACCGTGGCAGAGTCATAGTCATACAGCACGGAAACAGGCCCGTCGGCCCAACTTGCCCACAACGACCAAGATGCCCCATCTACGATAGTCCCTCCAACTTACGTTTGGCCCATATCCCTCTTAACCTTTCCTATCCATGCACCTGTCCAAATGTCTTTTAGATATTGTTATAGTACCTGCACCAACTACCTCCTCTGGCAGCTCGTTCCCTATACCCACCATCCTCTGTGAAATAGTTGCCGCTCAGGTTCGTATTAAATCTTTCCCCACTCACCTTAAACCTATGTCCTCTGTATCTTGATTTCCCTACTCTGGGTAAGAAACTCCATGCGTTTTTCCTGTCTATCCCCTTGAGATCTTTTACAGCTCCATAAGATCACCCTTCATGCTCCTGTGCTCTAAGGAATAGAGTCTTAGCCTGTCCGAACACAAGTCCTGGCAATATCCACGTAAATCTTCTCAGCACTCTTTGCAGCTTAACGACATCCTTCCTACTGCAGGGTGACCAAAACTGAACACTCTACTCCAAACGTGACCTCACCAACATCTTGTTCAACTAAAAGTCTCTTCGTAAAGAAATATCCTTGAAATTTGAATAATTCCTGAAAAGGCCAGACGCTCTACCTAAAACATTTCTGTTCTGTTCTCTGCAGGAGGAGAGGCCGTTTTACAAGAAGGCAACCTGGAAGGATGGATTTTCCTTTGATCATGCCAAAGTTAACAGCAGGACCAGATTTCTCTCCTTGGGCACATTTCTTGGCTGCTGTCCTAAAGATTGAGAGGTTGGCGGGATGATGAGTATGTCTATGACACAAAACTACAGCTGACAGGAAGAGCAAGGGAGGGAGAGAGGCAGAGAATGGTTGGGGGGCAAACAGCAGCAGGGCAGGAGGCGAGGTTGGGGTGGCACAGTGGCGCAGCAGTAGAATTGCTGCCTTATGGCGCCAGAGACACGGGTTTGATCCGGACTATGGTTGCTGTCCATACAGGGTTTGTACGTTCTCCCTTTGACCACGTGAGCTCCAGTTTCCTCCCACACTCCAAAGATGTACAGATTTGTAGGTTAATTGGCTTCGGTAAAATTGTAAATTGACCCTTGTGTGTAGGATAGTGTTAGTGTACTGGGATCACTGATCGTCATGGACTCGGTGAGCCGAAGGGCCGGTTTCCACGCTGTATCTCTAAAGTCTAAAGTTAGGGAGAAGGGGAAAGGATTGATTCGATTGATTGAAAGATACCATGTGGAAACAGGTTCTTCAGCCCACCAAGACCACAGCAACCATTGATCACCCGTTCACACTAGTTCTATGCTATCCCTCTTTCTCATCCAATCCCTACATGCTAAGGGCAATTACAGAGGTCAATTAACCTACAAAGCTGCACGTCTTTGGGATGTGGAAGGAAGCCGAAGTACCCAAAGGAAACATACATGGTCACAGGGGGAACTTGCTAACTCCACACAGACAGCGCCTGAGGTCAGAATCAAACCCAGGTCTCTGGTGCTGTAAGGCAGCAGGTTTACCAATGGTGCCTCTATGCCAATTGTGAGGGAATGGGGAAGATTTAAACATTTTTTGCAAAGATATATATGCTCCCATTCTTTTACGCCCATAAGCATTGCAGGTAATGCACCAGCCTATTCAACCCGGCCTATTACCATTGGGTTGACACAAGGAACTGCTGATCCTGGTTTACAAAAAAGCACAAATTGCTGGAGTGACTCAGCAGGTCAGGCAGCATCTCTGAAGGTACATGGGCAGGCGACGTTCGTGTCAGGACCCATTTTCAATCTAAAACATCAACTATCCACATCCTCCAGAGGTGCTGCCTCAGACACTGTGTTATTATTAGGTTTACATTAGACATTATGATTAGGTTTAGATTCAGAATTGTTAATTAAATAATTACTTCTATTACAATCCAACCCAACTGCACCAGTGAGTTAAGATTGCTCTACTGACTACAATACAACACCATTGCCTTTGGCAGTGTAGCGATGTTTGAGTTCACCATTTCTCTGTATCTAATTCAAGCCAAATATTTTCTTAAAAAGAAACACAAACTGCTGGAGTAACTCAGTGGGATAGAGTTTAGTTTAGTTTACTTTAAAGAAATAGCATGGAAACAGGCCCTTTGGCCCACCGAATCCATGCCAACCAACGATCTACAGTGCATTCAGAGAGTATTCAGACCCCTTCACTTTTTCCTCATTTTGTTACGTTACAGCCTTATTTTAAAATGGATGAAATTCTTTTTTTTTAAATCATCAATCTACACACAATACGCCAGAATGAAGAAGCGAAAACGGGTGTTTAGAAATTTTTGCAAAGTCATTAAAATAAAATTGTTTCGGCAAATATTTTCCCACTTAGAAGACAAATAAAATTGGAGGTCTTGAACAAAAAACTGTGGTGGAGGAACTCTTATCTAGACCGCACATGAGTATTCCATTAGTTCCAATCTATGCAGCTTGTTTTCATTAATAATGCACAACCCTGCAATTATTGCTTCTGAAAACTCCCGCCTCTCCCCCACACCCACCCACTCCTCCCCTTGCCCCCTCTCTCTCCCATGCAAGCATCTATGATTATATTTCCCAGTATTAGCTTTTACATTCATGGTAATATTATGCTTTAGGTTGATTTATTTAATTTAATGCTGTCTCACAAAGCACTTTAGCTGAGTCCAAACTGCATCCTGTCCTAAAAAATACAATTTTGATTTATTAAAATAAACCATGTCTCTAAAGTGAAGAGGGAAGGGTCGCTACCCGTGAAGAATTTAGGAGATTGAGAGGGGATCTTATAGAAACTTACAAAATTCTTAAGGGGTTGGACAGGCTAGATGCAGGAAGATTGCTCCCGATGTTGGGGAAGTCCAGGACAAGGGGTCACAGCTTAAGGATAAGGGGGAAATCCTTTAAAACCGAGATGAGAAGAACTTTTTTCACACAGAGAGTGGTGAACCTCTGGAACTCTCTGCCACATAGGGTAGTCGAGGCCAGTTCATTGGCTATATTTAAGAGGGAGTTAGATGTGGCCCTTGTGGCTAAAGGGATCAGAGGGTATGGAGAGAAGGCAGGTACGGGATACTGAGTTGGATGATCAGCCATGATCATATTGAATGGCGGTGCAGGCTCGAAGGGCCGAATGGCCTACTCCTGCACCTAGTTTCTATGTTTCTATGTTTCTATGTAACTAGTGGAACAGGTGGTCAATTGGCGGTGTGGACCTGGTAGGCAGAAAGCCCTGTTTCCATGCTGTATCTTTAAATTGAACTAAACTACCAGATATAGCAGAATAGGTTTGAACCAAGCTTTGGTACAAGTACTGAATGCTGGAAGTCACCAGCTTCAGGAACAGCTACTTTCCTACAACCATCTGCGGCACAGTGGCGCAGCAGTACAGTTGCTGCTGTACAGCACGAGGGGCCCGGGTTCAATCCTGACTATAGATGCTGTCTGTACGGCGTTTGCACGTTCTCCCTGTAACCATATGAGTTTTCTCCCACATCCCAAAGAAATGTTAGTTTGCAGATTAATTGGTTTCTGTAATTTGTCCCTAGGATGGAACTAGTGTACAGAGTGATTGCTGGTCGGCACGGACACAGTGGTCTGAAGGGCCTGATTCCACGCTAGATCTCTGAACTGCTTAAATCGGGTTCTTTTTTTTGTAAACCAACATCTGCATTTCCTTATGTCTCATTCAGTAGTTTGATAATAGCTGGTACTCAGCAGCTATGAAGGCAGATTTAAAGTAAAACACAGAAGGAGAATAGGAATGAAAGAGGCAATTTAATTGAACCAATAAGCAATATCAATATATGTTAAATTAAATCATTTACAGGTGAAGTAAATAGTAAACAGATTTTAGACTTTAGAGATTCAGCGTGGAAACAGCCCCAACAGCCGGCCAGTGATCACCCTGTACACTAGCACCATCCTACACACTAGGGACAATTTGCAGAAACCTCAGTTTAGTTTAGTTTATTGTCACGTGTACCTAGGTACAGTGAAAAGCTTTTTGTTGCGTGCTATCCAGTCGGAACAACTATACATGATTACAATCGAGCCGTCCAAAGTGTACAGATACAGGATAATGGGAATAACATATAATGCAAGATAGTGCAACCTGTACATCTTTGGGAGTGTGGGAGAAAACCGGAGCACCCGGAGAAAACCCACGCAGTCACAGGGAGAACGTACCAACTCCGTACAGACAACACCTGCAGTCAGGATTGTACCCGGGTCTGTGGTGCTGTGAGGTAGAAACTATTGCTGTGCCACTGTACTGCCCCATTCCAAGCTCAAAGTATGGACTAGGATTTCAAAGCAAACTCCTCTGTTTAAAAACTGTACAGTGGTTGTGATCTTAATGAAAACAGCAATGAGACGCAAACGCAAAGTGGAAACTTGAGAGTGTGTGCAGTGCTAGGTGTGGTTCAGACCGAGACAGACAGCGGGAGATGAAAAGCCAAAACTGGACGAAAATCAGCAACTTCAAAGCAAATCTTATTCCCGTAGAAAACACGTGCAAGTATAGACAAGCCAGGGAATGTTTAGGGTATTAGGGGACATAGTGTTAGATGTTCAACAGTGACATGACCTCACAAGTGAGCATTCAGTGGCTGGAGGGGATGAGTGTAATTAGCAGCAGATATGCAATTGTTTAATGGAAATACTGTAAAGATTAGCATTGGCAAGGAAAGCAAAATAATATTGGGCCTGGTGCTGAGCCTGGAACTCAAGAGATGCTGTCTGACCCGCTGTTACACCAGCTTTTTGTGTCTATTTTCGGTTTAAACCAGTTCCTTCCGACGCAAAATAATATGGGGTACTGATTAAGTTATCCAGAGGGACCATTCAACAAATAAATATCAGTGGACACAGTGTTGGAGTAACTCAGCGGGTCGGGCAGCATCTCTGGAGAAAAAAGATGGGTGACATTAGGGTTAGGACCCTTCTTCAGACAAATCAGAAATATCAGACGTCTGAGGAAGGGTCAGAACGCCACCTATCCAATTTCTCCAGGGATGCTGCCTGACCCCCTGAGTTACCCCAGCACTTTGTGTCCTTTTGTGTATTAACTACCATCTGCAGTTCTTATTTCTAAATATCACGCTGTCTAGTTTAAATAGACGCTGTCTAATTTAGTTTATAGATACAGCATGCAAACAGGCCCTTTGGCCCATCGAGCACATTAATCACCCATTCACTCCAGCTTCCCACTTTCTCACCCACTGCCTACACACTAGGGGGCAATTCTTACAGAGGTCAATTAAACTACAAACCCCCACGTCTTTGGGATGTGGGAGGAAACCGGAGCACCCGGAGGAAACCCACGCGGCCACAGGGAGAATGTGCAAACTAAACACTAACAGCATCTGCGGTCAGGATTGAACTTGTATCTCTGGTGCTGTGAGGCAGCAGCTCTACCAGATGCTCCACTGTGTGTGCCCTAATTGGACAGATATTTACAAAAGTTGCTCAAAACCAAGAGACAAAACTTGAATCAAAGTGTGGAGAGCTTGTAATTGCTTGATTCATTTCTCTAACAAGGAGCCACCCAGCTTCATTCCCCTCCTTCGTACATTTATCTCCCTTTACCATGTCCCGCTTTTTCCCTTTTGTATCCCTGTCTCCCCACTGTCCCCTTCCCACTACATCCCTTCCTCTGGCTTTACATTTCACTCCTCATCTCGCCATATCTGACACCCTTTTGTCTCCATTGTCAATGACTCCACCCATCCGCCAACCCAACACCTCTCACCTGTACCTACTTGTCAGATTTTGTCCGCCCCCCACCTCTCCTTTCAAAACCCCATTCTCACCACCTCCACCCCGCTACAATCATTAGTCTGAAAAAGGATCCTGACCCGAAACGTTGGCTATTCATTCTTTCCACAGAAACGGTCTGACACGACTGGAGTTCCTCTTGATTAGTACAGGTGTCAGGGGTTATGGTGAGAAGGCAGGAGAATTGGGTTAGGAGGGAGAGATAGATCAGCCATGATTGAATGGCGGAGTAGACTTAATGGGCCGAATGGCCTAATTCTTCTCCTATTCCTTATGACCTTATGAACACTTTGCATTTTGCTCAAGATTCCAGCATCTGCAGTTCCTTGTGTCTCTGTCAGACAACTATGATTGTCATAACTGAAGACATTTCTGAAGATATTTTGATCTAATTGGAGCTACAGTAGTACATCTGGAGAGTAAATTAGTAGATATTGTGAAGAAAGCAGTATAATCCACAAAGAAGTGGAGTAAACAAAACGTAGTAATATTGTGGCTTGAAACCTTGTGTGTGAGAACTGACTTCAAATTCAAAGGTAGATGATGTACAGTAGGTTTTGTCCTGGTCTTTTCTTGCTACCAGTTCCTCCTCCCAACAATTTATCTGAAGAAGGGTCCCGACCTGAAAAGTCACCTATCCATGTTCTCCAGAGTTGCTGCCTGACCCGTTGAGTTACTCAAGAGTCAAGAGAGTCACGAGTGTTTTATTGTCATATGCCCCAGATAGAACAATGGAATTCTTACATGCAGCAGCACAACAGAATATGTAAACTACAGCTTTTTGTGTCCATCTTTGGTATAAACCAGCATCTGCAATTCATTTTTATTACATCGTGAAACCAGTCGTTATTTACATGGAAGATTTAATTGCATGTCTTCCTATCTAATGTGCTGCATTTAATATTCACCATGTGGCCTCCTCTACATTGGAGAAGCTACAGACAGGTTGGGTGCTTTGGGAGCATCTGTGCTCAGTCTGGGGTGGGGGGGGGGGGGGGGTGACCCTGAGCTTCTGCTTGTCTTCACCTTAACTCAGCGTTGCACCTTGACCTGGTGATCTCCTTTAATGTCACAGCGAGACCCAACTCAAGCACAAGAAACAACACCTCATGTTCCATCGGTTGCAACCTACAGGGTCCAATACAACATTCTCAAACTTTCTGTTTTTATGAATACTGGCCCTATTTATCTGCTCTCTGTAGCTTAGTTTCGTTTAGTTTAGAGGTACAGCATGGAAACAGATCCTTCGGCCAGGATCAAATCCGGATCTGGCGCTGTAAATCAACAACTCTACCGCTGTGCCACCGTGTCGCTCTCTGTGCCACCCTCCTTCTAGTCATGGCCCAACCAGAACTGCACCTAATGCTCCAATTTAGCAATAATGATGAGAGGATGCTGGACAATCTAGTTCAGAAATTAGATATCCTACATTGCATTATTTAACCACCCACCATCAAGTTTTCAATTGGTTATGAAGCCTTTTGAAACATCCTTTCTCCTGAAACACACAATACAGATTTGTAACTTGAGAAAGGTGCCGACCCAAAACATTACCTATCCATATTATCCGGGAATGCTGCCTGACCCACTGAGTTACTCCAGCAGTTTTGCGTCATTTCTTTTGTAAACAGCACCTGCAGCTCCTCGTTTCCGCACAAATTTAATTACCATACTTCTAACGTGCTGCATGGACAATTCAAAAGTTACTTTGTTTTTGCAGCAATGTTTTGACAGACAATGGCTACATCTCTGGAGAAGGGGCAGAGGCTAAGATGTGAAAAACTGCTTAAAGTTAGTATCCAAATGAATACAATATATGCCAATTATCTGAGGTTTAAGCTGACATCAGCATCTACAGTGATGTGTCAGCGCATTGGTGAATACTGACCAAAATCAATACGGCCTGCACTGCCAGGACTGACATCCGAGGAGTTCTTATGATGCCTTACAAATTTCAGGACATGACCTCTAAAGCAGAGTATCTAATTACATGAATTGAACCGTGAAAATATTTCATATGGATCTACTGAACTGTTAGGATTAGGTTCACAGAGAAAAAGACTGGAGAGAGAGACACACACAGACAGAGGCTGATCTATAATGCAAGAATAGTACAGATCGACCAGCACTTCCAACCCCAGCCTCTCATACAAGGACTGGCACAGCTGACTAGCCTTTAACCTTGGAATGGTCTGTTATGGATTGTATGTAATTGGTTTCTGTTCATTCTGAGAAGCAGGGCAAAACAGCAATTGTGCAAAGAAAAATTGCATTGTTTAAATGGAGGGAATAGCATTTGTATGATAGGTGTTTTGAGCTTCGTTAGCAAGCATTTTTTAAATAATCATATTCTGAGTGTCTGTAATTAAGGGGGGGAATGTGTAATGAAACTCTTTAAACCTTCCATTAGTCACAACTTATTTACTATTTATGATCTTAACCTGTAAGCTAATGGTACTCTTGTTTTTTTATAGATTACTGCCTTCAGGTTATGCCCATTATTTAATGCACCGTTTAGGTTTAGGTTTAATATTGTCACGTGTACTGAGGTACAGTGAAAAGCTTTGTTTTACATGCTATCCAATCAGATCAGATAAGACGATACATAAATACAATCGTGTTGAACCCGAGTACAATAGGCAGAGTAAAGGGGAAGATACAGAGTGCAGAATATAGTTCTCAGTATTGTAGTGCATCAGTTCCATTGACAAAGTCCAATGTCCGCAATGGGATAGAAGCATGTCAGGCAGTACCCTCGCTTATGGAAGGACCGTTCAGAAGTTGATACTTGGGAAGATAATGCTGCCAAGATTTAAAACGATTATAAATTGTCAGTTTTTCACGTGACTGTACCATTTTCATGAACAAATTTAGCACATTCGCTGAGCGCACAAACCAGGTTCATCAGAGAAGATTGAATTTGGATGACCTTTGATGTGTATAATGCAAGGAAAATAGAGATACACTTTTCAGAGGGTAGTGATAATGCAGAAAGGAAAGTGAGCAGATAAAGGGACACAGTATAATGATTTCATTGAGAAAGCCAAAATTGGCATTCAGATGAAGTTTGTCAGGTCATGAATGGGAGAGATTACATAGGAAATAGCAGCCAAGATGGCCGTATTTTATATAAGCAACCCAAATGAAAAGATAAAAATTGACGGATAGAACAGTACAGAACAGGAACAGGCCCTTTCGCCCACAATGTCTGTGCCAAACATGATGCCAAGTTAAACTGATCTCATCTGCCTGCACATAATCCATATCACTCCATTCCAGGCATACCCACGCCTATTCAAAAGCCTCTTAAATACCACTATTGTATCTGCCTCCACCACCACTTCTGGCAGCACGTTCCAGGCTCCCACCACCCTCTGTGAAAGGAAAATTACCCCGCAGGTCTTTAAACTTTGCACCTCTCACCTCAGATCTCTACCCTCTAACCTTTGACATTTCCACCCTGGGAAAAAAGGTTCTGACTGTCCACTGTTGTGACAAAAGACCAATTAAATGAGAACACAAAAGCAAAAAGCTGTAGATGCTGGAAATCTGAAATTAAAACAAAATTGCTGGCTACACTCAGCAGATCAATGTTATCTCATTAATGACCTTTCGATGACTTGAAACATTATTTCTTTCTCCACAGATGCTGCCTGACCTGTTGAATATATCCAGCATTTTCTGACTTTATAACCCATAATTCAGTTCAATGGATTTTGCTGATGGTTGGGATCCAGATGATAGACTTTTATGGCAAACATCTTTGTTATCTTTTATGTGATTTGCAAGCTGTCAGTATCAGTGTTCTACTAAAAATCCAGAGTACATTTGCACAGTGAAAAAATATAAAAAGTTACATTTTTATCTATTTTAGTACGTGATATATAATCTTCTGACAACTTCTAGACCTGCTGAATATTCAACAATAGAGTTTGTGTTGGTAGAAGCATAATAAGCTCTTGCATAGAGATCTGCCAGCTAGCTGCAGCACATTCTGACTTTCACGCCTGTTCATAGTAACGCAAAAGCTGGGAATGGACTTACAATCACCCGCCAAAGCAACTGACCTACAGTTCCACCACTGAACTCATCCCTGTCCAACACCCCGACCCAAAGACTAGCTTCCATATGTAGTGCGACCCCATTGTTTTGAATGGTATTGTGGCCTTGATTGAAAGCCATTTTTCATGTCTTTGATTTATATTATTTTAATGTCGTAAGTACAAGTAAAAATAGCCCAACTCATAAGATCAGCAGCATGGTGGCGCAGCCATAGAGTTGCTGCCTTACAGCGCCAGAGACCCGGGTTCAATCCTGACTACGGGTGCTGTCTGTATGGAGTTTGTACATTCTCCCTGTGACCACGTGGGTTTTCTCCAGGTGCTCCAGTTTCCTCCCACACTCCAAAGACATACAGGTTAATTGGCTTGGTATAATTATAAATTGCCCCTCGTGTGTATAGAATAGTGTGTGTGCAGGGATCACTGGTCGGCACGGATATAGTGGGTCGAAGGGCCTGTGTCCATGCAGTATTTCTAAACTAAACTAAACATAGGAGCTGTATTGGGCCATTTAGCCCATTGAGTCTGCTCCTCCATTTGTTCGTGGCTGATCTATTTTTCCCAAACTCCTGCCTCCTCCCCGTAACCTTTGAAGCTCTTACTGATCAAGAACCTATCACTCTTAAAAAGTATTTTAAAAATACCCAATGACTTCGCCTTCACAGCAGTCTGTGCAAATGAATTCCACAGATTCACCACCCTCTGGATAACGAAATTCCACCTCATCCCCATTCTAAAGGTGTGTCCTCTACGTCTGAGGATGTGCCATCTGATTCTAGACTCTCCCTACTGGAAAATGCCTCTCCACATCCACTCCATCTCAGCCTTTCTTTATTCAAAAGGTTTAAATGAGATCCCCACTTATCCTTCTAAATTCCAGGGTGTATCAATCACAATCATCCCCTAGATCATTCTCACAGATCTCCTCTGGACCCTCGACAACACCAGCACATCCTTCCTCAGACATCGTGCCCAAAATTACTCATAATGCTCGAAATGCGGTCTGACCAGTGCCTTATAAAGCCCAAGCCAACTGACCTCCATGGATTCCATCTACACTTCACACTGCCTCCTCAAAGCATAATCAAGGATGAGGCTCACCCCCGTCACTCCCTCTTCTCCACACTCCCATCAGGCAAGACATACAAGAAGTTTCAAAACGCACACCTCCAGATTCAGTGATAGTTTCTTCCCAGCTGTTATCAGACAACTGAACCATCCTATCACCAACTAGCTAGCTGTCCTGACCTCCCATCTGCCTCATTGAAGATCTTTGAACTATCTTTAATCAGACTTTATCTTGTACTACATGTAATACCCTTTATCATATATCTGTACACTGTGGACGACTTGGTTGCAATCATGTATAGTCTCTTCTTTGGCTGGATAGCATGCAACAAAAAGCTGTTCACTGTACCTCGGTACACGTGACAATAAACTAAATTAAACTGAACTCTTGAGCGTCCCAACCACTAATTGTGATTTACCCTAGACATCAACTTCTCCTCTGCGCCAGCTCATCAAAGCCCCAGATCATTCAGACATTTATCTACCTCCATAATCTTGTTTCCACAACCCACAAAAGTGTTCCACTTCAAAATGAAAGTTGCCCAAACCAGGTGACTCTCTGTGTGCTGGTCCCAGAAGTGGATGTGCAATCACGCGTTACAATCGCTCCACTCTTTTAAGCCTCTACTCTAACAGCAGCATTTCTATTCCCTTTATCATGTATCTGTACACTGCGCCATCTGATTCTAGACTCGATTGTGGATGGCTCGATTGTAATCATGGAAAGTCTTTCCGCTGACTGGTTAGCACACAACAAAAAGGTTTTCACTGTACCTCGGTAAAGGTGACAACAAACAAAACTAAACTAAACTATACTAAGCTAGAGCATTTCAAAATTAACAACTTACTTGTGAGTGGCGAATCTCTAGATTTCATTCAATATTATCTCGCAATTAAAGGTGTTTTCTGTAAATGAATTTGTTTTAATCGTTTTAAACTTTCTGATTAAAGGTAAGCTATCCAATGGCTCTCTAGAGGCATTGTGTGTTCTAAGGGCAATTAGCACTAATGTTTTAAACAGAATCTGATATATATGTAGCTAGTCACTTAAAAAAAGAACTTCTAATGAAGGAGATCCTCACAAAGCCAATAAAGTTCCCATTACATGCAAGATAGTCTTTTTTTAAAAATCAAAAATATTTATTCAGATATTAAAATAATATTTTACAGAACCCACCAACATAATACATGACAAACGGTAAACTATTATACAACTATCTTACACTCCTTGTCAAGGATGCATTCAACCTCCCGCGGTGCCCAGCGGTCCCGGAAATCCCCCAGGGCGCCCGTGGACAGCGTGTAGTCCCACTCTAACACCACCCAGACACGGATGTAACTCCAGAAAAGGGGTAGGCAGCCAGCTTAAGATAGAGTCATAGAGTGGTACAGCATGGAGATAAGCCCTTTGGCCCAACTTGCCCACACCGACCAACATGCCCCACCTAAACTAGTCCCACCTGCCTGCATTTGGCCTATATCCCTCTGAAGCTGTCCTATCCATGTACCTGTCTAAAGGTTTCTTAAACATTGCTTTTGCTTCTGCTCGTTTACTGCACAACCACCAACAGCTGGGGTATCTCGTGCAGATTGCGGTAGTACCTGCCTCAACTACGTCCTCCAGCAGCTCATTCCATACACCCACCATCCTTTGTGTAAAAAAGTTACCCCTCAGGTTCCTATTAAATCTTTCCCCATCACCTTAATTCCCCTACTATGGGCAGGAAACTAAGATCTTATACCAAAGTTATAAGAGTGGGAAGAATGGTAAAGAAGGCATACGACTCAGGAAGTCATGATGCAACTTTATGGAACTTTGGTTAAACTACATTTGGAGTATTGCATGCAGTTTTGATCATTACAGGAAGGATGTGGAGGCTTTGGAAATGATGTCAGAATGAAACCTGGATTAGGTGGTATTAGCTGCAGGGAGAAGTTGAATATACTTGGATTGTTTTCTCTGGATCACCAGATATTGTGTGGAGACCTGGTATACATAACATTATGAGAGGCATAGAGGTCAGAACCTTTTTCCCAGAGTGGAAAAAATCAAATACTAGAAGGCATAGCTTTAAGGTTAGAGGGTCAAAGTTTAAAGGTGATATGCAGGGCAGCTTTTTTTTTTTACAGAGCGTGGTGAGTGCCTGGAACATACTTCTGAGGTTGATGGTTGAGGCAGATGAGCTAATGGCATTAAAGAGACTTTTGGATAGACATATCTATATGTAGGGAATGGAGGGATCTGGATTATGTGCAGACTCTTGATTAGTATGGGTGTCAGGGGTCATGGGGAGAAGGCAGAAGAATGGGGTTAGGAGGGAGAGATAGATCAGCCATAATTGAATGGCAGAGTAGACTTGATGGGCCGAATGACCTAATTATTTTTCTAATTCCTGTTCCTATTACTTATTCTACCTAATCCTGTTCCTATTACTTATTCGACCTAATTCTGCTCCTATTACTTATGACCTTATGACCTTAAGAGATAAGAGATGGTCTTGGCATCATGTTTAGCACAGATATTGTGGGCCGAAGGACCTGTTCTTGTGCTGTGCTGTTCTATGCTCTATGTTCTGTGTTTTATGTTCACCCAGTGATAGAGCTGTGAACTAAAGAATACATTCTCACAGCAGAGAGCAAGGTGGGAACAAAGTCCAGATGGAATCTAAAATTAACTGAAGCTAGATCACACAGGGAGAAATCAAAGGATGAAAAACTACTTAGGAAGACATTGGTAGGCAGTTTTGCGATACCTCCTACAAGGGGCCTACACTAACAATCATTGCCTGCTCTTAAAGCACAAATTGTTTGACATGAAATCAACTGGATAAAGAGAGGAAATGAACACTAAATATGGGAATAATGTAAAGGATACTTCAAATTACCCCAAGGTAATTTGATGGCACTGTGCCTGTACTCGTTGGAGTTTAGAAGGATGAACTGGGACCTAATTTAAACTTACCGAATAGTGAAAGGCCTGGATAAAGTGGATTTGGAGAGGATGTTTCTACTAGTGATAGAGTCTCGGACCAGAGGCCATAGCCTCAGAATAAAAGGACGCACCTTTAGAATGAAGATGAGGAGGAATTTCTTTAATCAGAGGGTGGTGAATCTGTGGAATTCATTGCCACATAAGGCTGCGGAGGCCAAGTCAATGGATATTTTTAAGGCGGAGATTGACAGATTGTTAATTAGTAAGGCTATCAGGGCTTATGGGAAGAAGGCAGGAGAATGGGGTTGAGAGGGAAAGATGGACCAGGCTTGATGGGCCAAATGGCCTAATTCTGCCCCCAGAACTTTCAGCGAATTGAACCCTGGACGCCATCGTGTCTTAACAAGGTATTCTCTGTCTGAAATGTATTCCTGTGCTATTTTCCACTGTAGTTTGCATGCAGCATTTATAATTACACCAGACAGGAAAAATTCTGGAATACTTGAATTAGGCAATGAATGGAAATGTAATGGAAAATAGTGCAACAAATACACTAACCATTTCCACTATAATATCTATACTTTATTCATTCCATCTCCTACTGATATAGATTTACTTCATGTTTTATCAATACATAACTCACAGCCAGTGCATTTTTTTCAGGCCAATATTCACTCTAATCACAAGTTCACTATGACTTCCAATTCTGAGAGCATATAGTGACATTTTATTACTTTCTCTGGCATGGCTTATATTATAGTAATTGCTAATAATAATTGGTCTATTGCTTCAAAATAACATTTCCAAATGTGTTATTAGCCTCATCATAGGGCAATTTACTTGAAAAGCACATGCCATCGTAGTCATGGCGAGAGGAATTATTCTAATGTATGTCTGTCAGCTGCTGAGATAAAGATTTGGGTTTGTTTTATATTAAGTTACTGTACTGGGTCTTAGAGGTGACTCTAAATCATGTGGCTAAGAAGTAATTCAGATCCACAACTTAAGTGCTGGATTAAATAACAGCAAATGCCATCAAGGTAAATTTTTGACAACAGCAACTTCAGTTTAGAGAGATTTTTGGCTTGATCTATGTGCCCTGTAGTTCTTAGGCTAAAATTACACACTTAAAAGGATCTTAAAATATAGTTTAGGGTTTAGTTTAATTCAGTGACACAGTGCAGAAACAGGCCCTTCAGCCCACCGAGTCCGCAGCAGCCAGTGATCCCCTCACACTAACACTATCCTACACACACTATGGAAAATTTACAAATTTACCAAGCCAATTAAGCTACAAACCTGGACGTCTTTGGAGTGTGGGAGGAAACCGGAGCTGCCAGAGAAAACTCACGCAGGTCACAGAGAGAACGTACAAACTCCATACAGACAGCACCCGTAGTCTGGATCGAACCAGGGTCTCGGGCGCTGTAAGGCAGCAACTCTACCATACTAAATTAGATTTATTTATTAAAAAAATGAAAAGCCAATGATAAAATTCTATTTGGAATTTAATGAGCAATATCTTTTTTATTAAGTCAGCGTAGTACTTTATGTCCGCCCAAATATTATTACCAGAGCCACTTGCTCTCATTTGTGTACATTTGGAAGATTAATGATCGTTAATAATGGTAAATGGCTTTGACACTCAATCTTGCAATGTGCAAACATCACAATTTATGTGTTGGCAATTCAACAACACAAAAATGATGATTGTACTAAATTCAGTTCATGTAAGCCATTTCTGCAGCTCACAAATTCAATTATGATGAAGGCAGAAACTACTTATTTGTAAAATAGCATTGACTTAAACAGAAATCAGATAGGCATCCTTTAAACACGCTAAACTATGAAATGTCAAATAACAAAATATGAAATGCGGAGGCTATATGTCATATCTTCATTGAAGCTGTCACATGATGCTTGCGTGGGAAAACAGCTGTTCTGAATTCTGTGAAAGGTGACACATAAATCTTTGCAGAATTTCAGGTTCTAAGGTCACTCAAAGGTCAATTGGATGACAACGTATAAGTAGCAAGTTGAAAGGCAGCACAGGGATGATGATTTTGTTTTGTGCTGTAAACTAAAACTTGGAGCAGAATCTACCAAGGATCGTACAAAATGCTAAAAGCACTTAGCCAAATAGCCCAGAGGTTGCCACATTTGACCACCAACCTGTGTGGAGTCCGCCAAGGCCTACCAGACTTCCTGGTGGCCAACCATTTTAACTCCACTTCTCATTCCCATACTGTCATTGGCCTCCATTGCCAGAGTGAGGCCACACGTAGGCTGGAGGAACAGCACCTCATATTTCACATGGGTAGCTTACAACCCAAAGGTATGAACATTAAATTCTCTCATTTTAGAAAACCTACCCCCTCCACTCCCATTTCTGCCGCACACACCCTCTTCCCTCTCCCCCGTGCCCCCAACTGGACTTGCAATTATTTTTCCACTCCTCCTCTCCCTTACCTACATTCATTTCCTCTGGCTTCACAATCTCTCTTCTAGCCTTCATCCACACCCTCCATCCCCCCCCCTCCCCCACACATACACACACACACACACACACACACAATCAGTCTAAAGGGACCAGGCCGTTTGGCCCACTGAGTCCAGGCTGACCATTGATCACCTAATCACCTGTTCACACTAGTTCTAAGTTATCCCACTTCCTACATGCAAGGGGCAATTTGTAAAGGCTGATTAACCCACAAATCCTGCATGTCTTTGGGATGTGGGAGGAAACCAGAGCACGCAGATGAAGAGGGAGAACATGCTAACTCCACACAGACAGCACTCAAGGTCGGGATCGAACCCAGGTCTCCGACACTGGGAGGCAACAACTCTACCAGCTGCACCACTGTGCCAAGTTAACTGTCCTTAGCAATGGGACTACTTCATGCCAATTAAACATCCACAGGCAAGGAAAAAATATAAATAAAATGACAGTTCCCTTTCCAAATTCAAAAATCTACATTTGATAAGTATAGAAGAGGCTCAAATGTTTTGGCAAGTCCTACCCTTCAATCGCAGCAGAGCTCCCCATCCAATCATACTGCACCATTGCCAATTGGCACAGTACCAGAGGGTGAGCAATAACATGAAGCAGTATGGGACGGTGCATGGAGATATAAAATGCAGAGCTACAGCAGGAAAAATATATACATTTGTATACCTGCAATAAAATTTTAGAAATTGATGGAAATACTCTGCAGATCAGGGAGCCTCTGTGGGTGAAGGCACTTTGTTATTCTTTGGATCCTTTCTGCACCTACAACTGTTTATAGATCAAAACACAAAATGCTGGTGTAACTCAGTGGGTCAGGCAGTATCTCTGGAGGGAATGGATTGGCAACGTTTCAGGTCGGGACCCTTCTTCAAATGCTACCTGATCCTCTGAATATTTCCTTTTCTTTTTAATTTCCGTGTCCCAACAGTCACAGTATTTTGCTTTAATCATCTTAACTTTGCTCACTTTTTTTCTTCAGACCATACTCAGTCAGTCATGAAAATTATTATCAGAGCTGATCTATATTTGTAACCCATGAGATACCTGAAGTTAACCTAATGACCAGGGTGATTATTTTCTTGTTTCCAGCCCGACAATTTCTACGCTCCAGAATTTCAATAGCCATACGACCCTTTGGGATGTCCTAATGTTTGTTGGCTTTTGCCATAGCAAGTTAAGACCATGAAACACTAGTACTTTTCTCACAAGCCTATAAAATATGTTTTTAATTGTGGACCTTTCTAAAAGCACAATAGAAAATTGTAATTTGTGCACACTACCTTACACTGCCTCGACAAGGCCAGCAGCATCGTCAAGGATGAGTCCCATCCTAGTCACTCCCTCTTCTCCCCTCTCCCATCAGGCAAAAGATATAGAAGTGTGAAAACGCACACCTCCAGATTCAGAGACAGTTTCTTCCCAGCTGTTATCAGGCATCTGAATCATCCAACCACAACCCAAGAGCAGTGCTGAACTGTGTAAGAAGGAACTGCAGATGCTGGTTTAAACCAAAGATAGACACAAAAAGCTGGAGTTACTCAGCGGGACAGGCAGCATCTCTGGAGAGAAGGAATAGGTGATGTTTTGGCTCAAGACACTTCTTCAGACTGGTTAGGGATAAGGGGAACGAGAGGTATAGATGGTGATGTGGAGAGTTAAAGAAAATTGAATGAAAGATATGCAAAAAAGTAACGATGATAAACGGCTGAACCAACCTGATCTCCCGGTTGCTGGACACTTTAATTCTCCTTCCCATTCCTACACAGACCTTTCTGTCCTCGGTCTCCTCCATTGTCAGAGTGAGGCTACATGCAAATTGAAGGAACAGCATTTCGCTTGGGCAGCTTACAGCCCAGTGGTATGAATATTGATTTCTCTCACTTCTGGTAGCCCAGGCATTCCCTCTCTCTCTATCCCTCCCCCACCCAAGTCGCACTAGCTTCTCATTTTCACCCTACAAACAGCTTACAATGGCCTGTTTCCATTATCATCGTTACTTTTTTGCATCTTTCATTCATTGTTCTTCATCTCTCCACATCACCATCGATATCTCTCGTTTCCCTTATCCCTAACCAGTCCGAAGAAGGGTCTTGACCCAAAACATCACCCATTCCTTCTCTCCAGAGATGCTGCCTGTCCCTCTGAGTTACTCCAGCTTTGTGTGTCTATCAGTAGTGCTGTACTACTATCTACCTCATTGGTGACCCTCGGATTATCTTTGATTGGGCTTTTCTGGCTTAACTTTGCACTGAACATTGTTCCCTTATCTATACACTGTAAATGGCTCAATTGTAATTATGTATTGTCTTTCTGCTGACTGGATAGCACTCAACAAAAGCTTTTTACTGTACCTCAGTACACGTGACAATAAACTAAACTGAACTAGCGAGCTAGACTTTACTGGGATTTTCTATCTTCAATTAAGTGTCTTCCCAAAAAAATCTTAGTCTTGTAAGTCAATAGTTCCATGAAAGTGGCAACACAAGTAGATAGGGTGGTGAAGAAGGCATACAGCATACTTGGTCAGAGCACCGAGTATAAAAATCGGAAGATCATTTTGGTTAAGCCGCATTTAGAGTATTGTACATTGTTCCGTTCACCCCATTAAAGGAAGGATGTGAGGCTTTGGAGAGGGTGCAGAAGAGATTCACCAGGATATTGCCCGGATTGGAGTGTATTAGCTAATAAGAGAGCTTGGAAAAACTTGGATGAAGGGAGACCTGATCAAAGTATATAAGATTTTGAGAGGCATAGATAGGATGGACAATTAGAATCTTTTTTTCATGGAAAAATACTAGAGAGCATAAATTTAGGGTGCGATGGGACAAGTGTATAGAAGATTAGTGAGAGAAGTTATTTTACACAGTGTGTCAGATGCCTAGAACCTGCTGTGGGGAAGGTAGTGGAAGCAGTTACTGCAACAACATTTAAGAGGCATATAGACAGGCACAAAAACATAGAGACATGGAAAGTCAGACCATGTGCTGTCAGATGGATTTTGTTTAAATTGGCATCATGGTTGGCATAGACATCCTGGACTAAAGGGCCAGTTCCTGTACTCTACTGCTCTATATTCTATGCTTTAGTCTCATTCCCATCTGAAGGAAATACTTAATATTTCAGTGTATCCACTGAAATCATTCATCATTTTTTTAGCTAGGTACTTGGGAGGAAAATTATCCTCACAAATATAAATTACGAAATAGATGATGCACTTTGTGCAAATGAAAACAATTCTGTTGAATATAAAATGTAGTGGTACAACTCAGAATTCCTAATCTAAGAAGTAATGCAAAGAAAGGCATTGTACAGGCCAACACAAAATAGTGCAGTGCAGCAACAGGCCCTTCGGCCCATAATGTCAGCGCAGAACATAATGCCAAGACCTACTCTTATGTGCCTGCACGTAATCCATAGCTCTCCATTCCCTGCATATCCATGTACACCTCCAGAGTGCCTCTAAAATGTAATTGTCATGTCTGCCTCCACCACCGCTCCCTCCACACGTTACAGTCACTCACCAACCACTGTGTAAAAAGCCTTGCCCCGGACATCTCCTTTAAACATTAGAAACAAGGAACTGCAGATGCTGGTTTATACAAAAGGACACAAAGTGCTGGAGTACCTCAGCGGATTAGACAGCATCTCTGGAGAACATGGATAGGTGATGTTTCGGGTCAATTCAGGTCTGAATAATGGTCCTACCTAAAATGTCACCTGTCCATGTTCTCCAGAGATGCTGCCTGACCTGCTGAGTTACTCCAGTACTTTGTGACCCTTCCTTTAACCTTTGTCCCTCTCACCTTAAAGCTATGCCCTCTAGTATTTCATGTTTCCATCCTGGGAAAAAAGGTTCTGACTGCGTATCCTATTGATGTCTTGTAGAGTATTAGTGAGAGAAAAAATAGCTCTGGGTAAATGGCATCAACTGTGGCTGGGAATAGACTTGCTCTGGGCGGCAAATGCAATGCTTTAGCACTGGGGAAAGTGTAGAAAGTTTACTATCTGTCACCTTGTGCCACTCAAAACTATACAGCTAAAGTGTTAACCCACCTCCCAGTTACTATTGCAAAAAAAATAAAGCAACCACCTTAGGGATAAGATAATCTTTAGAAGTAAGATTTGCAATGGGTCATTTGAGACAACAGAAGAAGTTTGAGAGGGGTCACGACCTGAAATGTCACCTATTCGTTTTCTCCAGGGATGCTGCCTGACCCGCCGAGTTACTCCAGCATTTTGTGTCCGTCTTTGGTGTAAACCAGCATCTGCAGTTCCTTCCTACACAGAATACGTTTTTAGTGGCTTGCACCCGTTTGCATTCCAGCAGATAACTTGGAAAGTGAATACAAATATTTAAAACGCGAAAGCACAAATAGGCCTTCACTTCAATTTCATCTAGGAAATTAGGTTTTTGTCCAAACAGTGAAAGAGACATTGTCGCTTTTCCTTAAAGTATTTATGGTGTTGGAGAGATGATTGACATGCCAACTGGAGCGCCAGGCTTTGAGCAGTTCTGGGTGATATTTTTTCAGCTGACACCTTGAGCTATTCGGTGTTCGGTTCCTTCAGAAGTTGCAATACAACCAAGTTCTCCTCGCACATTGTTTCAGCATGCCACGGATTTCTGTCCCGACATTGTGTATTTAGAGTAGATAACAGAGACTTCTGTGTGGAAATATTAATGCCACACCCAGTGCATTAACAGTAAGCACAGAATACGTGACTTTTTTTTTTAATGGAGTGGGCTGACAAAACGCCTGCGTCGTTTACCTTCACTTAACGCATAAATGATGAATGACTTGGGGCGCGTCCAGTCTTTTTGTTCCCATTGTTATACCATTGCTAGGGCTAAATTATATACTCAAAATGTAATTAAGTGTATCCAAAAGAGGATAAATCTGGTTAATTGAAAGGATACGGTCGAATGGTTAACGGGTATGGAACAAAACAATATGCAATGCATATATTAGTACCAAGGTATTAAATCTGGAACGCCCCTATCATAAAACCAATGTATCCCTCGGGGTCCTAGCGCCGACAATCTTCATCTCGTAATCTTGTTACTAAATCCCCGTAAATAAATGCTAATGGAAGAGGGGATGCAATATTTTATGCAATTTCAATCATCCACGGTTGGTTTTCTGCACATCAATATATTAGCTTGGAAGCTAAGAATGGAAAATCATAATCGTTCAGTTTCAGTGAAATTGGGTCTTAATTGTAATTAAAGAGGAGGCGTTTATTCAGAACACGTCCATCCGCTGAGCGGCTTTTGTACGGTGTAGTTTTTACTGAAACAAAAGACACGCCCACATTTTCCAATTATTGAATTTCCCAATGGAGTTCAATTTGGAAAGTGCCTTCAATGGAAGAACAAGCGTTACATTAAAAAATCAGCCTTAGACCTCTGAGTAGCCTGCAGTCACAGCTCGCTGTGATCATACGAGGCAGCAAAAGAAACGCTGTGGTCGCTGATACATATCGAGCTGGAGAGACCTTGCGGAGAAAATGCTGCACTTTGCCAAATCGCAGCAGCCACCCCATCCTCCCCTTCTGCGTGTGTCTTTTGGGCAATCTATTCAGCAAACCGCAAAACTGCATGCTTAAAATGAACAGTTCATTCTGGAGTCGGTGGGTAAACTGAGAAATAATTATTTTGTGCAACACGATTGTATTCCTGGTTAAAGATTAAACTGGGGACCAAATTGCAACGAGCATCAAACATGAGCGGCGCTGACAGTTAACTCATTCGTTCGAGGAGGGAAGTTGGTGAAAGTGGGTGGTCACCAGTATACTGCAACTCATAAACAGACAATTAACTGGGCGGCATACAGTGGCGAGGCTGGTAGAGCTGCTGCCTCGCTGCGCCAGAGACAAAGGTTCGATCCTGACCTCGGGTGCTGTCTGTCTGCGTGGAGTTTTCACGTTCTCCCTGTGACCGCATGGATTTCCTCCTACATCCCAAAGTCGTAGGCATTTGTAGGCTAACTGGCCTCTGTAAATTGCAGGAGTCAGTGTGAAAGTGGGAATGACATAGAACTTGTGTGATGGTCGGCGTGGGCTCGGTGGGCCTGTTTCCATCCTATATCTCTGAACTAAACTAAACTGAACTGTCAAGATGTTAAACTGAGCTCTTCGGCTAGAATTTCCACTTGGAAATCTTTGAAATGGAGGAGGCCTGGGTCGATTTTGTTTTTCTGGGGAAGGCCAACCCATACGTTTTAATTGTGAAGCGCTTGGCTGCATTTATGGGCACATCATGAAATTGCAAATAGAAAGTAGGGCGACGTATTCCTATTCTCACCTGCAGCCTCCTGCAGAGATGTCAAGGCGATCGTTCCCTTCCCCCGCGTCCTCCAGCACTTGACTATTCACATCGATGCTTATGTTTTGTTGACAACAACCTTCACACACACACACACACACACACACACACACACACACACACACACACACACACACACACACACACACACACACACACACACACACACACACACACACACACACACACACACACACACACACACACACACACACACACACACACACACACACACACACACACACCCTGGCCGATTGAACTGCAATCGATACAACTACAGGTTTGTCATTCAAAGATCACTGCAGTGGTCTGTTCATCGGCTGCTATAAACGCTGACCTTTCGGAGCAGAGGCGAAATAGAATTGTAAATGCCTAATGCTTAATTTACAAATTACCCAGTGGGAGTGTTTAATTTAAAAAAATACATAAGCAGAGTTAAAATGGAGTGAATTTACATCCAACACAAGGTCTTATGATGTAGGAACAAGGAAATACAAGTGCTAGGTTACAAAAAAAGACACAATGTGCTGGAGTAACTCGGCGGGTCAAGCAGCATCTCCGGAAGACATGGATGGGTAACGTTTGGGGTCGGGACACTTCTTTGGCCTTATTCAATGATACTTTATTGTCACGTGCCAAGGTACAGCCTTATGGAATGGAGCAGGTGTCGGCGCGCAGTGCAGAGGCGGGCGAAAGGACGAGGCTACACTGGCTGCCTTAGCCCCGACGGTGCCAGGCCGTGGTACATTGACGGTGCCAGGTCGTGGTACATAGACTGTGCCAGGCCGTGGTACATAGACGGTGCCCTGGGCAGACACACACACACACAATGAAGAACAAAAGAAGCTACATGCCGACTGCGGAGTGGTGGGTAATGTAAACCCCCCACCTCGCCAAAAAACCCCAATCGGAGTCAAGATAGTGCGGGGGCACATTTGCCCAGGAAAGGGTCTAATCGGTGCAGCAATTGAGGTTCTTGAAGTGTACCCAACCTCGGGAATCTGGGATGGGATCGGGGGAGGGGGCGGGGGGAGGGGCGAGGAGAGGATTGGGTTCCTGCCCCAGGACGCAAACTTCACACCTTCGGATTCAGATTTAACCCCTGATTCAACCTCACCCCTCGCCTCCCACTCACGCCCAGCCCCAGAACAGAACGGCTGAAAACAGATCCCTGAGTTCAAAGTCGCTTGCTTGCGTTTTAATCATCCCGATTGCATTTGGTGCAAAATGATATTAATGTTATAATACGATTATTATATACGATTATTATTATTATATAATAATCGTATTAATAATGAAAACGATTAACAATTAAGATAATTGATTATTATCTAATGATTGATCATTATTAATAATGATCTTATTAATCATTATAAATAAGATCATAGAAAATAAGAATAAACGTCAGCTACCAATGTTCTTCCGTGATGCTGCCTGACCTGCTGAGTTGACCAATTTGTGTCCTTTTGTATATTATTTTAATATTTTTTGCAAGGAATTTAAGTGTAGATGATCATTATTGCAGTACATCTGCCCCCCCCCCCCTCCCCACCCCTCCCACACACATACACTGTCAGGGATTGGTAATGTTTTTCACCCAGTAGGTTAGACCTTACTGCATGGAAGGATATCTCTCCCCCCCCCCCTACCCACCCCGCTTCTGCAACACTGACTGTATGCATCGAATCCTAACTGGGAGGCAAGCGTTAGGACCCGGGGGATCTCTCTGGCTCTGCAACTGTAGCAGTGCGGCCGCCGTACAGACACCTGCTGGAGGCGCGATCGCAGGGCTGGAGGTTTAGCCACAACCCTCGGCGGAAAACAAACTATAAATTCATCCCGGAATTGATGCATTTGATCTTTAAAATACACACCTTTTAACCCACAACAAAATGAAATCCTCGCGAGGTCACCGCGAGCACACACGTGGCCACTTTTTACTCTTGCGCATTTCGACATTGAATACAATCTATGGAGGAAACACTGATCCATAATGTATGGCGTTGGATTAGATAAATCGTTGCTCTGATCTCCCCAACAATCACCCCCACCCGTGACTCATATGGTTGCACCATTCCACTGCGTTTAGAATCGGTGTCCAACTTTGACTGCACAAAACCACCGATGATTATTAATATTATTATTATTATTCCCCAGCCTGTGTGCACATTTGCAATTGCATAGATAAGGCAGTTCAATGCAACGATATATATAAGTTAGTTTCCAGTCTGACCTAGTCAATGACATTTACATCAGATCACACGCATAAGGTCGTGGGGACAGGTAGACACATATTCCACCGCAAACGCATCTTGGTCGCTATCCAATAGCCGTGCATCTAAGTTAATGCCTACAGCGTGGCTGTATCATTGCACCATTAGTCAGAATCTATTTTTCTATACACATGCAAGTACGGGACTTATGCCCTGCAACTTAACCATTTTTTCGCAACCCTGTCGTGTTGCAAAGTTCTTTGTTAGCCAGGCGAAATTTACGTAAGACCACCGCGTAAACAGACATAGAGAGAGACAAGGGGGGGGGGGGGGTATTGATACGTTTAAAATTAATTGCCATTATATGAGGGGCTGTAGGCCTAAATTAACGTGATGATCCTATCATTTAGTCATGTCCGATATTCTTAGATCATATTATAGGAATCAAAATACGTTCCGACTGCTGTCCGCTCGCATGGAAGAATAGTGCAGTAATAAACTGTGCCATCTGGCTTCATCGTGTAGAGGAGTTAAAAAAATCATAAGATGCTTCATTTATGACCTACTTAAGTGCATTTGTGTCTCTGCTACTTACCGAATCGGCTGTGATCTTGTCTTGTTCCCTGGATAGTCCCGTTAGGAAAAATCTCTAAGTGAAAACCAGTTCTGCAGTAGAGCTGTCTTCGCCTGAGGATCCCCTTTAAGTGAGACAGGTCCGTGACTGAGCCCCTGCTCAAAACCCCCTCGGACTGGCCGAGATGATGACTTAGGAGAACCGGGTTATCCACCGGCAAAACGGGCACATTCCCAAAAGGTATTGCATCCTGGGCACCAAGATAGTTCCCAACTTCACCTAACGGAGCCATCTGTCGCCGCCGGCGATTCTGCTTCTGATAATAACAACACAAGAAAAAAACACAAGAATAATAATATAGGTGTCAGCCCAAAATTGCTCTCGTGTGGTTTTGTTTTAGAAGGAATTGTTTTGACTTCAATCCGTTAAAACATACATAAAAGTAATATGCTGTTTTGGTCTGGGGCGGGTTCAAGGTCATTGACTGTAGTCTATGAAACCACCACTTTATACTCACACATTAACATATTGTTTTTAAATAATCCCAGGTCTAGCAGGCTGTTTGATCTTCAGGCGATCCAGCTGCATTGAGAATAATAATTCGTAGTTTCTCCATTGGAAGAAGATAACGATGATCATAGCAACTTAAAACCCGGCGTTATTGGATTTTTTTTAGACGAACAAGGCTACGTCAGAATATATGGATCTGACTCCAGAGAGGCATGCGCTGTTTTTACTCTATAAAAGACTGCATACATCAGCATGAATCCTTCAGAAAATATAGATCGCACGTTGCTCGCTGGGGCAATCCAAAAACTTTGATCTTATTTTTTTCCCAAACGTCACCTTTTTTTATTATCCAAAGACTCGAGGGAGATCAGGAGAGTGTCTGAAGCTTCAGGCGCTCGCCTTCATCAGCAGAATGATCTGCAAATCCAATGGTGGGTCGCTGGCTGCCTTTGAAACAGGTGTTCCTTACGCAGACCCCACTGTGAAATGTGTGTACTATCTGCGTCTGAACTATACTCTCCATAAAGCACGCAGAGTGGCGCAGAAAAGCAGGCATGGGTTGGGTTTAAGGTAGTCTTACCAACGACATATAGGCTCCTTCTTGGTCCTAGTGCCCACGGTTTAACATTGAGAAGTGAAACTACTTGGGAGAAAAAAACACACCGAGCCCATTTTTAACTATAATGAGCGCACATTTTCTTCTTATAATTTAAACTTTTCAAAGGATCTCAGTTTTGCACCACGATTTTATTTTTAAATAATGGAATGGGATTTATTTATTTTATTCGGCACAATAATAATGCTTGCAAGTTATTTTTCCTTTTATCCAGACCTCCTTTTTGCATTGGCCCTCGGAAATGTAAACAATTAGAATCAAAAAAGAACACTCAGGTCGAGGTTATAAGGTTAGCCTCAGTAATTTGTTAACCTGCGTAAATATAGGATCAGAATGCATTTTTTCTTTAAAAAAGGATATTTCTAATTGTAGATCTGCCGATAATTATTGCAGTGCAGAATTTCACTGAATATTTCAGCCCCTACAGTAAAATATGTATTAATGATAATTAACCACGAAAACCACCAGTGAAAAATGTCATATTTTAATGACATTCTAAAAAATGCCCAACAAAAGCGTCATACTTGGTATTGATTTATTATTAAACTTGACGCATCTCCCGAGTTTCCAGTCAAATTGCGACAAGATTGAAGTCACATCACATTGATTGCACTTGCTTTGGCTCGCACCCCCGCGCAACCCCACACATCAGAATTTGAGCATTTTCATGGAACTGTCACCATCATCCTTGGCTACATTATCCGGGAGGAAAGGTGGATCAGAATGTGTTCAGTATTATGCAATTTAAAATGATATTACTTACCACAAATCGGCGCGTTAACCGTGTAAATACATCTGGCCTGGACGGAAGGTTACTCATACTTGATAGTGTGTGAAGCGTAGAAGAAGACAAGATGGAAAGCAAAATGTTCGAGGTGTTCAGAGACTAGCCACACTTTAGATAAATGTAGCTGTGTGGTTGTATATGGCTTCACTTAAGATGCCAGCCCGAGCATTTAAAGTAATACAGACCTTTACCCCACTTGGGAATTTGGGATCAACAACAACTTTAGTAGGTAGGTCTTTTTAAATTATGGGAATGGTTGTTGGATAATATGAGGTATTGACTCGGGAACACAGCCAGTCCTTACTCTCCAACAAATTATAATATGCAAATTGTAGGCAGATTGATATACGAATCAAAGAGAAGCTTGATAAAACTTTGGTGTGTCATGCTAGATGATCGCTACGGGCACTAGGACCCGGGATGGAGTGAGTGTTAATCAGCAACCGTGTGGGGTTTTGTTTTAGACTATTTTGCTGTTTCATGGACAGATATTGTCTAGGACTGAGGCGAGGGGTGTTAGGATTAAAACCTGCAGTTTACAAATGCCTATTTATCGTCATTCATGGTCTTAATCGGGTCTGGGAATCGGGTTGGCTTGATAGCACAGCAATGCGAATTGGAGATTGTCATAAGGAGCTGCGGTAGATTCGCTAGAAGTCGCTCTAGAGCCAAAGCTGGTCTATCAGCAACCTTGAACAATTCCATTGTATGCCATTGCTTGTGTTCTTAAAAACCTCTCTATTCGCACTGACTTTTCAATAAAGATTTTTTATTTAGTTCTAATCACCATGGTCTAATTTTGTTTTGTAGTATTTGTTGTTCTTAAACAAACACTAATTGGGCTTGAAGATTTTATTCAAAAACTATTTTTAAAATGTGTTTTTCTACTCTCTCTTTAAACTTCACTGTGTCTGGACAATGTCCATATTATTCTCTTCAGTGCTAATTTAATGTTCTTTTTTCTTTAACTGAAATATGTTTCAGTTTGTAATAGATCTAAGAAATATAGTCTCATGAAAATAAAAGTCTCGGGGAGGTCTCATTCATTTAATATTGCTCTGGCTATTTTATTGTGGATTAATGTGTTTCATTTGAATCAAAAGTATTAATGTCATGTATACTTCTGTTTCCCACAGATGTCCTTTAATGGCAGGAGAAATATTGAATGAAAATCGGAAATATAACATTTCCGATAGAGATTCATGTACGCACGGAAGAATGGAATATCCGTGGATATAGTCTTGCGCTCTTATTTTAGATCTCCGTACGCTATAATTTAAAGGCGAACTCAAATTCTGGGTGGAGTTTTTTAATTCCTAATTTGGTTTATTCTTCTAAAAGAAACATGGAGCATTAAAAAACGTTTAAACAATTGAATAAATTAATTGTAGAGAGCATTACTTGTGCATTAACAGACGCTACTGGGCCTAAAGAAATACTGAATCACAATGAGAGTCCGTGTAAGCAATAAATAAATCAATTATTGGGAACTAATTTGCCACGTACTTTAAGAAAAAAAAATATTGTAAAAGGAGCAACTCTTACATTAATTTAGTATTGAGTGAAATGTTACAAATAAGATAACTCTTAATCTAAAGTGCCCTCCATAATGTTTGGGACAAAGACCCATCATTTATTTATTTGCCTCTGTACTCCACAATTTGAGATTTGTAATAGAAAACATCACATATGGTTAAAATGCACATTGTCAGATTTTAATAAAGGCCATTTTTATAAATTTTGGATTCATCATGTAGAAATTACAGCAGTGTTTATACATAGTCCTCCCATTTCAGGGCACCATAATGTTTGGGATGCCGCAATGTCATGTAAATGAAAGTAGTCATGTTTAGTATTTTGTTGCATATCCTTTGCATGCAATGACTGCTTGAAGTCTGCGATTCATGGACCACCATTGCTGGGTTCTTCTCTGGTGATGCTCTGCCAGGCCTGTATTGCAGCCATCTTTAGCATATGCTTGTTTTGAGGGCTAGTCCTCTTCAGTTTTCTCTTCAGCATAGAAAAGGCATGCTCAATTGGGTTCAGATCGGGTGATAGACGGCCTCTCAAGAATTGATCATTTTTTAGCTTTGAAAATCTCCTTCGTTGCTTTAGCATTATGTTTGGGATCATTGTCTTGCTGTAGAATGAACTGCCGGCCAATGAGTATTGAGGCATTTGTTTGAACTTGAACAGATAGGGTGTGTCTATACACTTCAGAATTCATTATACTACTACCATAAGCAGTTGTATCATCAATGAAGATAAGTGAGCCAGTACCTTCAGCAGCCATACATGCCCAGGCCATAACAC
Source organism: Malacoraja senta (assembly GCA_038087875.1). Lineage (NCBI taxonomy): Eukaryota > Metazoa > Chordata > Chondrichthyes > Rajiformes > Rajidae > Malacoraja > Malacoraja senta. The sequence goes on along the minus strand of CM076000.1, from coordinate 2,006,586 downwards.
CCCCACCACCGTGTTTCACAGATGAGGTGGTATGCTTTGGATTTTGGGCAGTTCCTTCTTTCCTCCATACTTTACTCTTGCCATCACTCTGAAATAAGTTAATCTTCATCTCATCTGTCCACAAAACCTTTTTCCAGGTTGCTCCTTTAAGTACTTCTTGGCAAGCTGTAACCCGGCCATCCTATTTTTGCGGCTAACCAGTGGTTTGCATCTTGCAGTGTAGCCTCTGTATTTCTGTTCATGAAGTCTTCTGCAGACAGTGGACATTGAAAAATCCACACCTGACTCATGAAGAGTGTTTCTGATCTGCCGGACAGGTGTTTGGGAATTTTTCTTCATTATAGAGAGATTTATTCTGTCATCAGCTGTGGAGGTCTTCCTTGGCCTGCCAGTCCCTTTGCGATTAGTAAGCTCTCTTTCTTCTTAATGATGTTCCAAACAGTTGACCTAAGGTTTGGCTGATGTCTCTAACAGGTTTATTCTTAAGACTAAGGTTTGGCTGATGTCTCTAACAGGTTTATTCTTGTTTCTCAGTCTCATAGTGGCTTCTTTGACTTTCATTGGCACAACTTTGGTCCTCATGTTGATAAACAGCAATAAACATTTCCAAAGGTGATGGAAAGACTGCAGAAAAGTCTAGGTGCTGAGAGTTCTCATACCTGCATTAAGGAGGCAATTATTACACACCTGAGCTATTTCAAACACCTGTGAAGCCATGTCTCCCAAACATTATGGTGCCCTGAAATGGGGGGACTATGTATAAACACTGCTGTAATTTCCACATGGTGAAACCAAAATGTATAAAAATGGCCTTTATTTAAATCTAACAATGTGCACTTTAACCACAGGTGATTTTTTTCTATTACAAATCTCAAATTGTGGAGTACAGAGGCAAATAAATAAATGATGGGTCTTTGTCTCAAACATTATGGAGGGCACTGTATCTCACAATATCTACACAAGGCAATGCCATATATCTTTATCGAATTATGTGTACGTATATAAGATCCATGTCGTTGTGGCAAAAAAAGTTGTAGAGCCAATAGAAATTTGATTTCAAACCTTGTTGTTGCAGGTAGGACATGTTGAGAGAGTAATTGACAAAAAGTTATGTTTAAAACAAAAACCTTAACACAACACAGAATCAGGTTATTGTTATAGTAAATGTGATTATTTGTAATAAATGTAGAATTAGAATTCAGTTTATTGGGCGTTTGATGATTGCAGCCATTACATTTATTGGTTCTAATAAAAAAAACAAATTGGTTATAAGTTCTGTCAATGTGCAAACTTTGAAATTTAAAATGCAGTAAATGCAGTAATGCTCCAATATATAATTATAAAGTATAGGTAGTCTTTGCTGATGGTGGTCCTGCTGTTATCAATCCCTTGGCTATTAATGAGCCTTAGATTCAGAACATTTACTGTTCAAAAAATAGTGTTTCCCATTTATGAAAATGCCACATTGTCAGTTCCCTGAATAGAGAAGGCATATGCTTCAATTCAGACTGTTGGATTTATGCATAGTTGTCTTCCTAAACATAACTAATCTGTGATATTTTAACCTCCTGCATACTAAGGATATGTTCAGAGTAGAAGATAATAATCATCCTTTTGCCTCCTTTCCCTCTCCCCCCCCCCCCTTTTACCTGGGGGTTTCCATCTGCCAAGAACATTAAAAAAGTACAGCACAGGAACACGTTCTTCGGCCCACAATGTCCATGTCGAATATGATGCCAAGATAAACTAATCTCATCTGCCTGCACAAATCCATTAAATCTCCATTCCCTGGATATTCATGTACCTATCTATAGCCCCACACATGTCACTATCATATCTGCCTCCACCAATACCCCTGGCACACGTTCCAAACACTCACCACTCTCTGTGTAAAAACATTACCCCACACATCTCCTCTAAACTTTGCCCCACTCACCTTAAAGCTATGCCCGCTGTTCTTTAACGTTTCCAGTCTGGGGAAAAGGTTCGGACTGTTTACCCTATCTATGTTCTCATAAACCATTTAATTGCCAAGGTATCATGATAATAAATACAAATAATATATATGAAGCAAATAATGTCACAGCAGGTGCACCCTCAAATCTGTCAATGTGCATACTTCGAAATAAAAATTGCAGGAAATACACACCAATACATAAATATAAAGTACAGGTAGTCTGTGATGTTGGAGACTCTCCTTTTATCAATCCCTTGGCTATTAATGAGCCTTAGATTCAAAATCTTAGGTCAATGTTAAAAAAATAGTGCTTCCCAGCACTATTAAGTTGATGCATTGACATACATTAAGGTTATATGTTCAATCTTTTAACAGTTGTTGAGCCTTAGATTCATAACAAAGGTTTATTGCACAATTTGTGCACATTCTATTGATGGAAATGACACACTAACTGTTCCCTAAACAAAGACAGACAGGGATTAAGAACAAAAGATTTTGTTCTTAATCCTTGGTTCTGTTCCTTCAGCATTAAACATATTAAAGTCATGTTTATATTCTGTACCTGCAATGTGTGAAGGCTGCTGGTACTCTGGCTCTGCTCTATTTACAATGATCTGGTCACTGCAAAAGCAGTTGTTGAAGAGAGACATTAGTGATCTTCAATTTAGCCCATCCAGATTCCCAATGGTCAGAGACAAATCGCTATTGACTAGCAATATTTAAAAAAATCACATTGAATATCTGTAAAAAAATGAATGATGCTTGTGGCCACAAAAATAGCACCTCTATGTAAAATCTTGCCCCACACATAACATTTAAACTTTGTCCCTCCCACCTTAAAGCTGCGCCCTTCTGACTATCTATATCTATGCGTCTCATGTCATTCATTTGCCAAGATATTACAAGAATGAAAAGTAGTTACACATATTTATCTTTTTACTACTGACTCTTGTGCAACAGAAAGGTAGGCCATAATACGCAGTTATGATTTAAGATATCTATTATGTACTGAATTCTACGGGGAAGATAAATGAATTGGGTGATAGAAGGCAGAAGTGGCAAAAAGTTCTGCAAAAAACTGTGGCTTCTCCCTGTAGCAGCTGGCTCCTATCTATGTCTTCTGGATGGATAAAGCTAGCTCTTAAGATTGATCTTTCACAGCTAGATTCCAAATTAACTGCCTTTTCATAGTTTTATAGACTTTAGGTTTTATATGAATTATCCCAACAAATTTTACTGTTTTGTCAAACACAAAATATAATTAAAGAGAAATATGAATGAGGGGAATTAAAATTAAGTAATTTAGCTGAACTGCTTCCGAGCAATAATATTTTTTTCTGTAAATTAAACCTGCAGTACTCAAAATATGAGATAAAATGTGAAAATTATTGGATACTACAGATAGTCTGTTAGTATCTGAAAATGAAACACTTTAACTTTTCTAGATATTTGAAATAGTAATTTATCTCTTCTTTTTAAAATGAAAATGGAGTGTTATTCTATTATCCACTTTAATATTTTATTATTTTATCCATCCCTTCCCTGAAAAATCAGTAATTCATAATTTCCATGGGAAATGGAGGTCTCACTATAGAAATTGTTTATTTCATGCATTTCTGACTATAAATATTAATAATGAGATGATTTTGATCATATAGAATTGTTAGTTTCTTAAATTAAATGATTATGATCCTTTTCTCTGCTCCTATCTTTTTTGAAAATTGCTTCTCAATTCCACATTGTTAGTTGATTGCATGAAAATTGCTCAAATTTATCTTCAGTTTTTGTTTTTCAAATAAAAATGCAAATTATAGGCAAATTGGTGGCAATAAAATGGCATCTTTAAACTTCTCATAGCTTGATATGTGATTATGCAAAATGTACGTCTTGTTGATTGTTTTTCTCCTGAAACTTTAGTCTTTAGTTGATAACCAAAAGCCAACCATTTAAGCTGCCCAGGAAAGTAGCCACATAATCAAAGACTATTTACACCCTGATCATTCCCTCTTCTCCTGTTGGGCATATGATACAAAAGCTTGAAAGCTTGTACCACCAGATTCAGGAAAAGATTCTTTCCTACTGTTCCCTACTGTTATCAGACTACTGAATGATTCTAGTCATTTTGAGTTTATTTTCAAATGCACAAGGTGTAATAAATATCTTGCTAACAGCAGCATCTCAGGCACATAGACTCACACAACACACAACACGCAAAATCATATACAATTTATCTTTATGTTCTACACGTGTGAAAAGAAAAGTCTGCAAAAACAGAATTAGAAAAACAAGTCCATGGTAGTGCAAGAGGTGGTCCAAAGTGTTCATTTGCTGAGGGAGGATTAGAGTTGTGTGGGTTGGATCAGGACCTGATAGTTGTGGGAAAGGGTGGCACAGTGGTGCAGCGGTAAAACCCAGGTTTGATCCCGACTACAGGTGCTGTCTGTATGGAGATTTTACGTTCTCCCTGTCACTGAGTGGGTTTTGTCCAGTTGCTCTGGTTTTCTCCCACATGCCAAAAACATAAGTTAATTGGCTTTGGTCTTCTTCTTAAGGGGCTGTCCCACTTGGACGACCTAATCCACGAGTTTAGAAGACCCTAGACCAGTTGAAAAAAATGTCAAGGTCGTGTTGACCTGCCGAAGTAAAAGATCTCATAGAAACATAAAAACATAGAAAATAGGTGCAGGAGTAGGCCATTCGGCCCTTCGAGCCATTCAATATGATCATGGCTGATCATCCAACTCAGTATCCTGTACCTGCCTTCTCTCCATACCCCCTGATCCCTTTAGCCTCAAGGGCCACATCTAACTCCCTCTTAAATATAGCCAATGAACTGGCCTGAACTACTTTCTGCGGCAGAGAATTCCACAGATTCACCACTCTCTGTGTGAAAATTTTTTTCTCATCTCGGTCCTAAAAGACTTCCCCCTTATCCTTAAACTGTGACCCCTTGTTCTGGACTTCCCCAACATCGGCAACAATCTTCCTGCATCTAGCCTGTCCAACCCCTTAAGAATTTTGTACGTTTCTATAAGATCCCCCCTCAATCTTCTAAATTCTAGCGAGTAGTTCTAAATTCAAGCCGAGTCTATCCAGTCTTTCTTCATATGAAAGTCCTGCCATCCCAGGAATCAGTCTGGTGAACCTTCTCTGTACTCCCTCTATGGCAAGAATATCTTTCCTCAGATTAGGAGACCAAAACTGTACGCAATACTCCAGGTGTGGTCTCACCAAGGCACTGTACAACTGCAGTAGAACCTCCCTGCTCCTATACTCAAACCCTTTTCCTATGAATGCCAACATACCATTCGTTTCTTCACTGCCTGCTGCACCTGCATGCCTACTTTCAATGACTGGTGTACCATGACACCCAGGTCTCGTTGCATCTCCCCTTTTCCTAATCGGCCACCATTCAGATAATAGTCTACTTTCCTGTTCTTGCCACCAAAGTGGATAACCTCACATTTATCCACATTATACTGCATCTGCCATGCATTTGCCCACTCACCCAACCTATGCAAGTCACCTTGCAGCCTCCTAGCATTCTCCTCACATCTAACACTGCCCACCAACTTCGTGTCATCCGCAAACTTGGATATGTTGCATTCAATTCCCTCGTCCAAATCATTAATATATATTATAAATAGCTGGGGTCCCAGCACTGAGCCTTGCGGTACCCCACTAGACACTGCCTGCCATTCTGAAAAGGACCCGTTTACTCCTACTCTTTGCTTCCTGTCTGCCAGCCAGTTCTCTATCCACATCAATACTGAACCCCCAATACCATGTGCTTTAAGTTTGCATACTAATCTCTTATGTGGGACCTTGTTGAAAGCCTTCTGAAAGTCCAGATATAACACATCCACTGGTTCTCCCTTATCCACTCTACTAGTTACATCCTCCAAAAATTCTATAAGATTCATCAGACATGATTTACCTTTTATAAAACCATGCTGACTTTGTCCAATATTTCACCACTTTCCAAATGTGCTGCTATCCCATCTTTAATAACTGACTCTAGCATTTCCCCCACTACCGATGTTAGACAAACTGGTCTGTAATTGCCCGTTTTCTCTCTCCCTCCCTTTTTAAAAAGTGGGGTTACATTAGCTACCCTCCAATCCTCAGGAACTACTTCAGAATCTAAAGAGTTATGAAAAATTATCACTAATGCATCCACTTTTTCTGGGGCTACTTCCTTAAGCACTCTGGGATGCAGCCTATCTGGCCCTTGGGATTTATCGGCCTTTAATCCATTCAATTTACCTAACACCACGTCCCGACTAACCTGGATTTCACTCAGTTCCTCCATCTCATTTGACCCCCGGTCCCCTGCTATTTCCGGCAGATTATTTATGTCTTCCTTAGTGAAGGCAGAACCAAAGTAGTTATTCAATTGGTCTGCCATGTCCTTGTTCCCCATGATCAATTCACCTGTTTCTGACTGCAAGGGACCTACATTTGTCTTAACTAATCTTTTTCTCTTCACATATCTATAAAAGCTTTTGCAGTCAGTTTTTATGTTCCCTGCCAGTTTTCTTTCATAATCTATTTTCCCTTTCCTAATTAAGCCCTTTGTCCTCCTCTGCTGGACTCTGAATTTCTCCGTCCTCTGGTAGGTTGCTTTTTCTGGCTAATTTGTATGCTCCTACGACCTCCTACGACTATGTCTACGACCTCCTATGATTATGTCTATGACCTCCTACGACCCCCCTCGACCTCAGTCTTCCACACCTAAGACCAACTACGACTAGCTACGAGTGGAAATGATCACATGATAAAATGATGTCATGTTTGCATTTTTTTTTCTCGGGCCAGATACCGACCTACGACTACCTATGACTACCTACGACTATCTATGACTACCTACGACTACCAACACGGCCTACTATGACCTACCTACGAACTACCTACGAGTAAAAAGTATAATTTTTTTCAATGCCGACCTTTTGTTTACTCGTGGACATTTATTATCAGGCTGGAAAAGACGCCGCAACCTACTTGAGGCCACGAGTACACGGAGACCACTCACGAGCATGAGGAAGAGTGACCTACGACCTCGTGGCAACAGAGTTAAATCCCTCCGTACCTATGTTCAAGACACCTCAGACACTCTCCGTCGTCTCCGCGCATTCCACTCTCTAGGCCCTCACCCCCTCATCTTCACCATGGACGTCCAGTCATTGTACACCTCCATCCCCCATCAGGATGGTCTCGAAGCCCTCCGTTTTTTCCTCGACCGTAGAAGCAACCTATACCCGGCCACTGACACCCTCCTCCGCCTAGCGGAGCTGGTCCTTACCCTCAATAACTTCTCATTTGACTCCTCCCATTTCCTCCAAATACAAGGCGTAGCTATGGGCACACGCATGGGCCCCAGCTACGCCTGCCTCTTTGTCGGGTACGTAGAACAATCCTTGTTCAATGCGTACCAGGGCCCCATCCCCGACCTCTACCTCTGCTACATCGATGACTGTTTTGGTGCCACATCCTGCACCCACACACAACTGACTGACTTCATCCGCTTCACCACCAACTTCCATCCGGCACTCAAATACACCTGGACCATTTCCGACACTCTCCTACCATTCCTTGACCTCACGATCTCCATCGCAGGTGATAGACTTCTTACCGACATCCACTACAAACCTACCGACTCCCATGGCTATCTGGACTTCTTCCCACCCTGCTTCCTGTAAGGACACCATCCCCCACTCCCAATTCCTCCGTCTACGCCGCATCTGCTCCCAGGATGAGGCGTTCCACACCAGGGCATCCGAAATGTCCTCATTTTTCAGGGAACGGGGGTTCCCCTCCTCCACCATAGATGAGGCTCGCACCAGGGTCTCTGCCATACCCCGCAACACTGCTCTCTCTCCCCATCCCCCCACTCACAACAAGGGCAGAGTCCCCCTAGTCCTCACCTTTCACCCCACCAGCCGTCACATACAACAAGTGATCCTCCATCAGTTTCGCCACCTCCAACGTGATCCCACCACTCGCCACATCTTCCCATCTCCCCCCATGTCTGCCTTCCGCAAAGACCGCTCCCTCCGTAACTCCCTTGTCAATTCTTCCCTTCCCTCCCGTTCCACCCCTTCCCTGGGTACTTTCCCTTGTAACCGCAAGAGATGCAACACTTGTCCCTTCACCTCCCCCCTCGACTCCATTCAAGGACCTAAGCAGTCGTTCCAGGTGCGACAGAGGTTCACCTGCATCTCCTCCAACCTCATCTATTGCATCCGCTGCTCTAGATGCCAGCTGATCTACATCGGTGAGACCAAGCGGAGGCTCGGCGATCGTTTCGCCGAACACCTCCGGTCGGTCCGCAATAACCAACCTGACCTCCCGGTGGCTCAGCACTTCAACTCCCCCTCCCATTCCGTATCTGACCTCTCTGTCCTGGGTCTCCTCCATGGCCACAGCGAGCAACACCGGAAATTGGAGGAAATGCACCTCATATTCCGCTTGGGCAGTCTACTTCCTGGGGGCTTGAACATTGAATTCTCCCAATTCTGCTAGCCCTTGCTGTCCCCTCCCCTTCATCAGCCCTCTGGTTGTCTCCTCCCCTCCCCCAGCCCTCGGGCTCCTCATCCGCCTTTTTTCCTTTCTTCTCCCCACCCCCTATCAGTCTGAAGAAGGGTTTCGGCCCGAAACATTGCCTGTTTCCTTCGCTCCATAGATGCTGCTGCGCCCACTGAGTTTCTCCAGCATTTTTGTGGACCTCGTGGCAACCATGCTTCGAGTATGAGTCAAGGGCAAACTCGGCAGAGGTCGCCAATTAGGTCGTGAAAGTGGGACAGGGGCTTTATCGAGTCCACGCACAAGATTAGAAGTTGTTCAGCCAGAGCTGAACACACTTCTCGGCATCTGCATACAATGGTGTCTGTCTTGTCGCTTCTTGTGCGAGGTGGTGGAAAGATTGGTGGAAACAGGGCCGCGATGTAAACGCTCTTTCCTTGCCCCATTGGCTTCAGTAAAAAATGTTAAATGTCCCTAGTGTGTAGCATAGTGCTAGTGTGCACGGGGATGATCGCTGGTCGGCACAGATGTGGTCTGTTGAAGAACCTGTTTCCATGCTGTATCTCTCTAAAGTAAACTAAAGTAAAGCTGTTCCTGTACCTGGTGGTGAGGAACCTCAGGCTTCTGTACCTCCAGCCTCATGGTAGAGGGCATGGCCTGGATGCTGGGAATCAATAGACAATAGACAATAGGTGCAGGAGTAGGCCATTCAGCCCTTCGAGCCAGCACCGCCATTCACTGTGACCATGGCTGATCATCCACAATCAGCACCCCGTTCCTACCTTCTCCCCATATCCCTTGACTCTGCTATCTTTAACTCCATCTAACTCTCTCTTGAAAGCATCCAGATAATTGGCCTCCACTGTCTTCTGAGGCAGAGAATTCTACAGATTCACAACTCTCTGGGTGAAAATGTTTTTCCTCATCTCCGTTCTAAATGGCCTACCCTTAATTCTTAAACTGTGGCCTCTGGTTCTGGACTCCCCCAACATCGGGACATGCTTTCTGCCTCTAGCGTGTCCAATCCCTAAAAAATCTTATATGTTTCAATAAGATCCCCTCTCATCCTAAATTCCAGGGTATAGAAGCCCAGTCACTCCATTCTATCAACATATGACAGTCCCGCCATCCCGGGAATTAACCTCGTGAACCTACGCTGCACTCCCTCAATAGCAAAAATGTCCTTCCTCAAATTTGGAGACAAAATCCTCGATGATCTAGCTGTGCCACTGTGCTGCCTCTCATTCAGAATACATTCAGTGCCTTTGCTACTATCAGTATTTCTTCTACGTCCAGTTCATATACTATACTGCTGATTCATGTTGAAGGATAATCAGTACGCTTTGCCCTATTTGACAATGACAGAAAGCTTCATTGCCTCTGAAGTCAATGTTAAGAGCAACCCATGATGTCCCTCTTCTGTCAGCACCACTGCCCTATTGTCTGGTAGGTCAGCGGAAAGGCTGAAAGTTTTAGAGGACAAAATTGGTCCAGCAGCATGTGTAAACCTCAGTGCCAATTTCTATATTCTACAGAAAGAAAGGAAAAACTAACGATAGAATGGGGCACACTATTTTTTTAAATAGGCAACTATCCATAAAATTCACTTTTTTTTTTAAACGCAAGAGTGGTTGAAGGACATTGAAGTTGGCAGTTTATAATAATGATACTGAAATATCTTAGTTTAGATTAGAGATACGCTGCAGAAACTGGCCCTTCGGTCCACCCAGCGAAAACCCGTGTGATCACAGGTAGAATGTACAAACTCCATTTCCAAATGAATTCAAATAAAATGCATCAATGTATTTGCATAATGGATTTTGAGGAGGGAGTATACATAATTTTGTCTGAGGTCTGAAGTCATACTAGCAATGTGATAAAACCTTTTCCATTTGATCATTGAGTCATTTAAGTAGTGCCATATCCATTATTTCTAATAAATTGTGGTCTTTATTCTTATTTTTATGGAGTTGACTGTACTTTGAGGTATGAATAATGTGACACTGTTGTGTTGATACATCAGATCTTTAACATGACGATTGAATGTTTTAAGGTTTTACAAATCTCAATCTAGAAAAAAAATTGATTAGCTCAGCATTCATCTATATAAAATAAATCAAAGCATTTGTTCTCAGGGCAATATGATCGAGTAGCACTGTGCCAGGGTGGTAATCGGGCTCCACTTTTTCATTATAAACGTTGTAAAAAGTTAGTTGTAGGATCAAAAGATCAGCCATACAAACTATATAGACCACAGATGTAAAGACTCAAATTAAAATTTACTTTATACATAAAGCAAACATTTGACATGAAGCCGTGCGCCCATTTTCTTTTAATAAGGGGAGGCTTCTTTACAATAACATTAAAAAGGGAGCCATGAAACCATCTCACTGGACAGATGAGGATTTATTCATTTTTTTTAAGTGCTACAGTTCAAAGGAAATTTTCAAATCTGGTCTTTACTCAAAATATTCATTTGAAACTTCTTCTGAAACATTAATTTTAAAGTAACTTGTCATAAAATATTTATTGTAAAGAAACAGTTTCCAAAAATATGAATAATAAGAGAATTTAAACACCCCTATAAAAGTTAAGCCAAGTTTGACATTGATGGGACAGACATAGAGTCAGAGCTGTGCAGCACGGAAATGCAGGCCACACACAAGATGGAGGAACACAACCTTATATTTCGCTTGGGCAGCTTACAACCCAGCGGTATGAACATTGATTTATTTAATTTCAAGTAAATCCTGCATTTCTTATCCCGCCCCCCCCCCCCCCCCCCTGACAATAATCGTCCGACCTAGTTTCACTGTTCACATCCTTCTATCCCTGTTGTTAGTACATCTTCCCCAGCCAATAATGGGCCATTATGGGCTCCACCGTTCCTGAAGTCATCTGTTGCTGGCCCTGTTTTGTTCTCCCCTTCTCTATCTTTCAGTCTGAAGAAGGGTTCCAACCCGAAACGTCACATATTCCTTTTCTCCAGAGATGCTGCCTGACCCGCTGAGTTACTCCAGCACTTTGTGTCTATCTCCCTCCTCAAACCTCTCTCCACCTCTCTTACTCTCTTTAATTTTGATATTTGCCTCAATCTTCTCATCTGCCTCACTCATGATCAGTAACTGAATTGCAGAATTTATTCAAAATCTTTGACATTATATTAGTAATAAAACACATACTAAAATAATGTTTAGGATTAAAATATTCATTAAAAATGTATAATAATATTAATTAACCAGAACAAAATTATTGAATTAAAATGTTAGAAGTGGGGAACTTTCTAATAGTTTCTGCATTTCAATAGAATTGCATAAATTAATTGATGAAGTTGTTAACACGGAAAGCATATTTAACTTTAGAAATTGAATATATTGGACTAATTCATTCCGATGGCAATGAATGGGAGAATACAGATCTTGTTTAAGAAGAGATTTTCAACATAAATAGACTCAAAGTGCTGGAGTAACTCAATGGATCAGGCAGCATCACTGGAGAACATGGATAAGCGATGTTTCGATACGTGACCTCAATGTACCTATCCATGTTCTCCAAAGGTAGGGTCTGCTGAGTTAGTCCAGCACTTTGTGTCTTTTTTTGTAAACTAGCATCTGCATTTCCTTGTTTCGGGGTGTAAAACAAAGATTACGAGATCATTACTTCAAATTATCATTCAATATTTGGTGGCTAAATGGCCTTTTTTGATGCCATGAAATGTTTCTCTTAATGTTCAAACGTGCTTCATTTCATATCCTAATGAAAATGTCATACCTGCAAGACATGATGCTGGACCTCACCATATTTTGTAGTCTGCTGCTTAAATACAGTATATAATTTTCATCCTGCTGACTTTTAAATGAAAACCAAATTGAACCTACACATGCATAAGATCGAGGAAAGTTAGATGCTGCCTAAAGGAATGTGAACAGAAAATCTATTCCAGGATTATTTCCATTCAGTTCTACAGGAGTCGCTGCCTCAAAAAGGCAGCCACCATCATCAGGGACCCACACCACCCTGGTCACGCTCACATTTCAATCCTGCCATCAGGAAAAAGCCTGAAAACTGTAATGTCCAGGGTCAGGAGCAGCTTCTTCCCAACAACCATCAGGCTTCCTAACACCTCCAACTAAGTTTAGAACAACATAGACTTGGGGGTGCACTTTTTAAAAATAGTTTTTGTCTTTGTACTATGATTGTTTGTTTTTTACATACTGAACTTTTTTGCTGTTTATTCTGGTGTTTACAGAGTAAGAGGAGAGGCTGGGCGGGATGGATTTTATTCCTTGGGGCGCAGGAGGCGGGGTGATCTTACAGAGGTGTATAATTAATCATGAGGGGAATAGATAGGGTGAAGGTACAGAGACTTTTATCCAGAGTAGGGGAATCAAGACCAGAGAACATAGGTTTAAGGTGAGAGGGGAATTATTTAATAACTGGGGGGAGGAACAACTTTTTCACACAGTGGGTTGTTGGTATATTGTATGAGCTGCTGGAGAAGATAGTTGAGGCAGAAATTATAACAACAGTTAGAAGACAATTGGATAGGTACATGGAACGCGGGAAAGTGGGACTAGTGCAGATGGGGCACCTTGGTCGGCATGGGCAAGCTGGGCCGAAGGGCCTGTTTCCATGCTGTATGATTTTATGACTCTCTGAATTTCACCCTAAAATGTCCTGATGTCCTTCAAAGGTGTATGGTCATTCAAAACAATTGACAAAGAGTAAATTAAGGCACAAGGGATTCAATTTAGTGTTGGTGAACGGTATCCAAAACTGTCCGGGCGATATGAGACAGAGGTAGTGGTGGAAAGATGTTTTTACTGGAAATTTGTAACAAGTAGTGTACTTATTTGTATTATATATAAATAACTCACATAAGAATGCGGGAGGGGGTAATTAGTACGTTTACAGAAAACTGGTGGAGTCATAAATAGCAAAGAAGATTGTTTAAATCTACAAGGGGACACAGATCAGCTGTAATGTTAGGGCAGTGTGTTGGCAGATGGAATTTTATCCAGGTAAAGCCCTTTGAGAAGTCAAATTCTGGTAGGACATATATAGTAAGGTTTAGTTTAGTTTAGAGATACAGCATGGAAACAAACCCTTTGGCCCATTGCTACACCAACCAGCCAACACTAGTTCTACGCTACTCACTGGGGACAATTTACAGAAGTCAATTAACTTACGAATCTGCACGTCTTTGGAATGTGGGAGGAAACCGGAGCACCTGGTGAAAACCCACGCGGTCACAGGGAGAACATATAGACTCTGTATAGACATCACCCATTGTCAGGATCGAAGTTAGGTCTCAGGCACGGTAAGGCAACTACTCTACCGCTGTGCCACTGTGCCGGCCAAGAGACTTAAAGAGTGGTGATGTATTTTCTAATCTGTACCTTGGGGTGCAAGTCCATAGTTCCATGAGAGTGGTGACACAGGTGGATAGGGAGGTGAAAAAGGCAATGGTATGCTTGCCCTTGTAGGACAATACATTGAGTATAAGATTTGGGATATCATGTTGCAGTGGTACAAAACATTGCTCAGAGCATCATATACAGTTCTGCCCAGCCACCAGACTAATGATAGTGATAGTGGCCTCATTTACATTGGTGAGACCAAGTGTAGACTAGGCGACCATTACACCAAATAGTTCAGAGGTTTCCACATTTGACCGCTAGCCTCTGTGGAGTTCATCAAGGCCTACCGGATCTCCCGGTTACCAACCATTTTACCTCCACTTCCCATTCCCGCAATGACATTTCTGTCCTGGGCCTCCTCCATTGTCAGAGTGTGGCCACACATAAACTGGAGGAACAGCACCTCATATTCTGCTTGGGTAGCTTGGAATCCAACGTTATGAATATTGAATTCTCCAATATTAGGTGACCTCTAATAACCCACCCCTCCCCCTCCCCTTTCTCCCCCACACTCCCCTTTCTTCCTCCACCCGTCTCCCCTGTGCCTCACCTGGACTAGCATCTATTTCGCTGCACCTCCCCTCCCTCCACCTACATTCCTTCCTCTAGCATCACAATCTCAACTCTACAATCTTTTCGTCCCACACTTTCTGTTTTTTCATCTCTGGCCTTTGTCCAGCCATCAGCATATCAAAAAAAAAACCTCGCCTGTATTCACCTATGTCCTGCCATGCTATGTCCTACCTCTCTTCTCTTCCAGTTTTCATCCACACCCCCAGCCCCCCATTAGTCTGACGAAGGGGCCCAAAACACCACCTATCCATGTTCTCCACCAATACTGCCTGACCTGCTGAGTTGCTCCTGCACCCTGCTGTGTTTTTTGCTCTATGACTCTAAATATCAATATGAATTTATAGGCCATTTCATGTAGCAAAGGTAAGTTGGGAAACCTATTTCTCTGCTCAATTTCTGGTTAAAACCTGGAGTATTGTGTACAGTTTTGGTCTCCTAATCTGAGGAAAGACATTCTTGCCATAGAGGGAGTACAGAGAAGGTTCACCAGACTGATTCCTGGGATGTCAGGACTTTCATATGAAGAAAGACTGGATAGACTCGGCTTGAATTTAGAACTACTCGCTAGAATTTAGAAGATTGAGGGGGGATCTTATAGAAACTTACAAAATTCTTAAGGGGTTGGACAGGCTAGATGCAGGAAGATTGTTCCCGATGTTGGGGAAGTCCAGAACAAGGGGTCACAGTTTAAGGATAAGGGGGAAGTCTTTTAGGACTGAGATGAGAAAAACATTTTTCACACAGAGAGTGGTGAATCTGTGGAATTCTCTGCCACAGAAGGTAGTTGAGGCCAGTTCATTGGCTATATTTAAGAGGGTGTTAGATGTGGCCCTTGTGGCTAAAGGGATCAGGGGGTATGGAGAGAAGGCAGGTACAGGATACTGAGTTGGATGATCAGCCATGATCATATTGAATGGCGGTGCAGGCTCAAAGGGCCGAATGGCCTACTCCTGCACCTATTTTCTATGTTTCTATTATACCATTTACTATGAGTTATTTGTTTTCTGCATAGACATATATAGGCAAATGGCAGGAGATTGCATAGATACATAGGCGATTGGCATGAGATTGCACAGATATATAAGCAATTGGAAGGAGATCGCAAAGATATACAGGCGATTAGTAGGAAATTGCTCAGAGATATATTGGCAGGAGGTTGGACAGAGATACATAGGCAATTGGCAGGAGGCTTCATGAAGATACATTGACAATTGGCAAGAGGTTGCATAGAGATACATTGACAATTGGCAAGACGTTGCATAGAGATACATAGGCGATTGGCCGGAGATTACAAGCAACCTGTGGCAGCCCAGGTGTGAAGGAGCAGCCCAGATGTTGTCCTGCCGGGAGCTGTCGCGAGATTTCCCCCAAGCTTCCGCCAAGATGGCGGCGTGGCGATGGCTGTCGCCGCTGCTGAGGGGATCCGTCGCCTCTTTCAGCGCCCCGAGGAGCACCGTGAGCCGGACGCGGCTTAGCCCCGGGGTCTGGCTGGGGCTAGGAGTGGCCGGAGTCGGGGGCCTGGCCTTTTACGGCGGGGGACGGCGGTGGCAATGGTGGAGCGGCCGCGGCCTGAGCTGCAGCTACAGCGTGTACGCGGCTGTGCAGCAGGTGAGCGACTGAGGGCTGCGCCGGTGACACGGGCCGGGCGCTGCGGCCAGAGGGTGAGGGTGAGGGCGAGGGCAGGCTCCGGTGTCCGGGGTGGCGAGATGCCCCCTGCCCCATGGGGGGGAATAACAAGGCGCCGTGGACCCGGGGTTGAGGGTACCCGTGGCGAGGTGACAGCAAGCCCCCGAGCGTGACACGCAAATATCTACCCAGCAACAATAAATCAGAAACTGGCAGCAGCATTCATACACTGAAGTTGTTGATTGCGATTCTTTTCAGTTTTGGTGACTGTCGCTGACAATATGCAAACTCGCACTTAGTCGGTTGTTACTAGGAATGTACACAGTGGACAGAGATTTAGGTTTCGATTTATTATTGTCATGAATTGTTTTGCATGCTCTCCAAACAAAATCACATAATGCTATACCTAAGCACAATCAAGCCAAACTCGAGTACGACAGGTAAATTGAAGGGAAAGATACAGTGCAGAATGTAGTTCTCTGCAGGAAAAGGACAGTGTTTCTGTTTATTGTGTAGTGTTTTGGTGTTGCCAAGGGAGACTAACACTCAGTTACAACATTTTTCTGATATTATTGCTTATACATTTAGCTGTATTTCAAAAATGTACTATAATCCAGAGAACCAAACTTGAAACTAATACACCAGATACACCATAGAAAGCATTTGTCAGGATGCATCACAGCTTGATTTGGAAACAGCTCTGCCGAAGGCAAGAAATTGCAGAGAGAGTTTGATTATAGCCCAGTCCATCACACAGACCAAGCTCCCCACTATTGACTGTATCTGCACTTCACTCTGCTTCAGAAAAACAACTAACATAATCAAAGACTTTCACCACCCTTGTCATTCCTCCCACTGGGCAAAAGATTCAGAGGAATGACGGGTGGAAAAGGCATTTGATTATATTGGGAAAGGCCTTTGATTTTGTTGGCTATTTTTCCGAGGCAGCATGAAGTGTAGATGGAGTTGATGGTGATGAGTCTGGTCTGTGTGATGGACTGGGCTACATCCACTACTTGCCTTAATCCTACAGACCCACCTCAATCTTCCCCCCCCCCCCCCCCTTTGGTCACCACCAGACTCAGAAACAGCTTTTTGCCCTCTGTAATCAGGCTTCTGAACAGTCATTCCATAAGCTAGGATGCTGTTGATTCACTTCTATCCCATTGCGGACATTGTACTTTGTCTACAGAACTGATCTGCTACAATGCTGAGAACTATATTCTGCACTCTGTCTTTTCCTTTGCTCTACCCTTTGTAATTAAGTTTGACAATGTTACTTGTGTATAGTATTATCTGATCTGTTAGAATAGCATGCAAAACAAAGCTTTTCATTGTACATCATGTACATATGACAATAATAAACCTAAACTGAGACTTTTTTCCAGTGCGAGTGAATTGCTGTTTCATCTGGAAAGGTTATTTTGTCCTTGGGTCATAGGAAAGGAAGAGGTGAAAGGACAGGTGCTGCACCTCTTGTGGTTTCTTGGAAAAGTGCCATATGATAGGGATGGATGAGAAGATTAGGGAATTACAAAGAGAGTGATCCCGACTAAAGGGGTTGAGGTCGGAAACATGTTGGTTGTGTGATCTTGTGGAAGCTGGTAGATGCTGCAAAGGATGGTGGTGGGAAGTAAGGACATGGGTGTTCTGTTTGAGGATGAGGGCAGATGTGTGAAAAATAGATGAGGTGCAATTAAGAGCACTGTTGGTTGAGGGGGAGCTATAGCATAGTTAAGGATGAATTAAGACATTTCAAAGAACCAGTGTGGAATGTCCTGTTGTTGGAAAAAATGCAATGGTTGTTGATGGTTAGCCTCATCCCGGAAATGGAGGTGGAAAGATCCAGAGAGGAAAGGGAAGAATCAAAAATGTTCCATGCGAAGGTGAGGTCAGGGTGCAAAAGTGAGGAATTTTTCAGTTCTGTGTGCTATTGCAGGAAACAACAGCAACCACAATCATTGCTATATTGAAAAAAAGTTGGGTAATTGGTCTGAGTAGGGCTGAGGCAAAGACATTTCCATGTATCCCACAAAAGGACAGGCTAACGTGTGCCCATACAAATGACCTTAGCTGCACCTTTTGCTTGGAGAAAGAGAGTGGAATTAAAGTTGAAGTTGTGGAGTCAAAGTTGTTTAGCACGAGGAATAGTTCAGCCAGATAAATGAGTGTATTGGTGAAGGAGAAATTAGTTGTACCTCTGTTCAAGAATCATCCTTTACTTGATCTACAGATGTGTGATAAAAATTAAGATCAAATTTGCTATTATATAATGTCCAAAACACTTTAAATCCAATTAAATACTAATGGGTTGTGGACCTAAATTTAGGGATCATAACAGCTGATTCATGTAACAAGCTATCAAAAATAACAATGTGATACATCTGGTTAAAATATCTGTCTACAGAAAATCTCTTTTTAGGATTAATAATCTAATGGTTCAGTAGATGTTGAGTAAATTTGGATGTTAGGTACACAAAAATGCTGGAGAAACTCAGCGGGTGCAGCAGCATCTATGGAGCGAAGGAAATAGGCAAAGTTTCGGGCCGAAACCCTTCTTCAGTCTGAAGAAGAGTTTCGGCCCGAAACGTTGCCTATTTCCTTCGCTCCATAGATGCTGCTGCACCCGCTGAGTTTCTCCAGCACTTTTGTGTACCTTCGATTTTCCAGCATCTGCAGTTCCTTCTTTAAAAATTTGGATGTTATACTGGTTTGAACTATTTGTATCCTGTTGTGAAAAGTGATAAGGAATGTGCAATTACTTAAAAAAAATACCCAAATGTGTTTTACTCGGTTTACTCTCTTTCCTGTTTAATCTTGAATGCTGTTTAAAGAGATTACGATTTTTTTGCATGTAAATCGCATATGGACAATTAATAAATTCTGACACTTGATTAAACACTGGGACCTGAAATGAAGACGAGGGATAGATAGTGCAACAAACATTGACAGGATTCGGAGGTCCATGAAGTGCATTCGACATGCAAATTAATAAAGATTGGTAAAACCACAGAACTTAACTTCACCAGAAAGTTAAGAAACTTAAATTTGAAGAATGATTTGAAATAATCTTATTTCAATTATATCAAAGGAAGTTGGAAGGATTTATTGTTTCAATGGACCAGATTTCTTTAGCTGATGCTAGTGATTCCAATTGGATCTGGTGTGGTTAGATGATTTTAAATGGCAGCAAATCCCAGACCTGTGCATACATCATCAAGCATGGAAGCCTCAGATTCGCAGTTAAATCTGTCAAATTGGTCTGTTCCTAGATTCCAACTTTTTGCTGAGTAGTGTCTGTGAATCATCGAATTAATGCCACATACAAGTAATGTTGCTTTCTTATACTTGGACTCTATTTTTATTTTTAGTTAATTTTAAAAGTATGTGTCTTTAGTTTCTCTAACTTTTCTATGTGGGGGAGGGGGGTCGGGTAAGGGGGAAACCGTTTCCCAGTCACTTCCTGGCGAGGACGCAACTATTCTCCGAGTCGCGTCCTCGCCCCCCTCCTCGCGGCCTACCACCTGGATTGGAGCGGCCTTTCCTGCCGGGCACCGGACCAGAGCTCCAGCAGTGGCGGCGCAACGCTGGATTCACAGCGGAGCGGGCGATGCCTTACCTGGGATCGCCGTGGAGGCTCCAGAGTGCTGGGCCTGCTGCATCTACATCGGAGCTGCAGAGCTTCCAGCGCGGCCGGCGCTGTCTTCAACATTGCGGAGACCTGGGGCCATTTGCCGAGGGCTGCCAGCGTCGAATCTCCGCCCGGCGCGGCCTGTGGACTTCGGGAGCCGCGGACTCTGGTAGGAGGTGGCCGCTTCGGATGTCCAAGCCGCGGAGGATGTCCTCCAGTCCCGATGTCGGACTTCCATCACCCCGGCGAGCGGGCTTGAACATCGGGCCGCCCGTAGTGGCGACAGCGGGGGCTCGGGAGCCCCCCGACTACGGGAGGACAACAGAGGAGGATGACTGAATTTTGGAGCCTTCCCTCACAGTGGGAATCTTTGATCCCGCTGGGTGGGGATGTCTGTGTTCTGTGCTCTTTATTATTCGTATGGCTGTATGGCGACCACACGTTTCACTGTACCAATTGGTACATGTGACAAATAAATGTATCTTGTATCTTGTATAAAGGATAACAACAGACTGAATGTGGCTGAACTGTTCCCTGTGGCTGAATTGCTCTGTATTCCCTGTTCTTCCAAAAGTTACCAACATTATTATCCTTTACCTAAAATATGACGTCAAGCAATTGGAAAGTTTTTTTCTGCAATGTCCTTGGTCAATGCATTCCTTGGTGTGATACGTGGTCAAGAATAATACTTTCTTTACTTCAAGCAGTGAGGTCTGACATTCATATTGAGATCATGATTATAATGAAGTAGTCTTGGAAAAACCCAGACTTGGCATTGGTGAAGATGTTGTTGGAGAACAAGGTTTAGAGGGATGCAGGTCAAACGCGGGCAGGTGGGACCAGTATAGATGGTGCATCTTGGTCAGCATGGGCAAATTTGGCCAAAGGACCTGTTTCCATGCTGTATGACTCTATGATAATTGATAATTCACAGTTGATAATTCCAACTGGGTTTTTTTTTGCCCGTGAATGAGAGTAAGCTGGTGGGATGGTATTTGGGAAATTCACACGGTGCAAAGCCAATGTGATTCAAACACACACCGCGATGAACGGGAAGGTTGGCGCTGTAATTATGACTGTGAAAGCACAGTCTACGAGAAGGGCCACGCAAGTCCTTTAAAGGAGGGGGGGAGAAGGAGTGGAGACAAGTTTTAAGAAGTCAGAGATACATGGCTGTGAAGCTCGGCGGACATTAACATTACTGGTCGGTTATCCTTGGTTCTGAAAACTGCTGCTTACGTTTTTTTCCCAATGTGCCAATGAAATTCACCAGTCAGCACCAGCTACAACCTACAAGCACCTACAACAACCTTTGACCTCCTGGCAACCTACTACCACTGCAAGAGAATTCTCGCTACTCTCCATGGCGGCTTCATTCTGGTCACTGCTAATTTTTCAACATATTGAAAAATTTGCGGTGACCACAATGAGGCCGCGACTAGTTCCCAGAATGCTGAACCTACTCACAACCATGAAGGCGACTACCCAGCAACCACCTACGAGCATGTGGCGAATGCATAGGGCTCTCGCTTAACTTTTTTTCCCTGTTGCCAGCCGGGCAACCTTGGCAACTTTTTAGATTGCCAAACGACAGTTTAGGTGGTCATTAAGATGGCTTGCATGACGCATGCAATAATGTGCTCGGACGAAGTGCATAGTTACCAGTCGAAATTATACTCAGTGAAGCATTCACATATTATTTCTGCTTCAAATAAAGTCACAAACTAAACATATTCACCAATCAAGACATGATATATCCCACAATGACATGCAGCAAAATTATAAGACAGTATCTCAACTCTTTTTACCACGTTGGCAATTAATGCAATTTCTATTAGTTCTTTTCCACTTCCAAACAACAATGTGGTATTAATCAGCGTATGATCAACCTGTGTCAATAAATCCTGGACCATGGTAACATATATGCTTACGTATAGTTGTGAATGTTGCTCATTAAATAACTACAATACTGATACTCCATATTAAGAGCATTGATTTGCCGTTAAAATGAATTCTGTAATAACGTGTCAACGGCAGCAGTGACAATCGAGCACTGCGGTTTTAATGTTTCACGTGTTCACAATTTAATTAATCCATCTTTATGTATTAAAACAAATAATAACATTGGGAATTAAAACACATTTGATTGCATTCCGTTATCAAACATAGTCAAAGTTCGCTCTGAAGACATTTCCAGCACAATAGGGTCAGGGAGGGGTGTGTGTGAATCAGTGCGGGGTGGATAGATGGCGGGGGTGGGGTTAGAAGGCAATCAGTGCAGAATGGATGGATTGAGGCAGGTTAATTAGTACGTGTTGGTTGGAGTAGGTAAAATTGTGAGGGGAGAGCACCAGGGATGTCAGTGGTGTTGAATGGGGGGGGGGGGTTCAGTACGGGATGGATGGGGGTAGACAAAAGTGCTGGAGAAACTCAGCGGGTGAGGCAGCATTTATGGAGCAAATGAAATGGGCAATGTTTCGGGTCGAGACCCTTCTTCAGACTGTTCCCCCCCCATTCTTCTTGAATGGGAGGATCAGTACAGGATGGATGGGGGGGAGATCAGCGCAGGATGAATGGGGGGGATCAGTACAGTGTGGATCGGAAGGTCTGTGCAGGATGAATGGGGGATCACTACAGGATGAATGAGGGAAGGGGGAAGGTGCAGGGTAAATGGAGGGTGGGTCAGTATGGCATGAATGCGTGGATTAGTACAGGATGGATGGATGGAGAAGTGGAGGATGGATGG
>CM076000.1:1890316-1983911 GCA_038087875.1 Malacoraja senta | reverse complement strand
GAGCCCTGCATAGTCTCCTGCAGTCACCTAAAAAGTCGCCTAAGTGGGACAGGCCCACTAGGTTTCAGAATACAGGATGTATCTGAGCAGTTTTCTTCATTGTTGTTGTCTTGTTAAAAAATAACACAGAGGATGCCTCATGACTGACTTGAGTCCATATTGTTCCTGGGGAGCAATCCTATTTCCCCTGTACCCCTGCAATGTATTCTCTGTGACATGTCTCTATCAACTGGAAGAAACCCTTGGGGTCTCAGAGAAACCATTCAGACTCTGTGCAGAGAACACCCAAATCCAAGATTGAATCAGGTCCCTGACACTCTGAGGCAACAGCATTAACTGTTTAATCGCTGTGTCAGTATGTTCATTTCCCTGTAGTTCAGATACACCAGAATACCTCAACTCTTTAAAGTACAAACCATCTTTATTCTTGGCACATTTGCCTTTCTACACCAGTATTCATTTCTGCTGCATTATTGTATGATTACTGCAAATAATTCCTTAACTTTAAATTGATTTGAATTGTTTATCATGAAAGCCTTCAGTATGGAACACTAATAAGAAAGAGTATCTAATTATATTCCTGCTAATTTGGTGATCTGTGATTTAGTGTTGCGCCATATTTTTAAGTCAACTGAATCAAGCTCAGAAGTGGATTTTACTAATCTGGGTTAATTTGTGTAAAGGAAGAAATTGCTTTTGCAAGCCATGCAAAATATAAAGGATACCATGGTATCACGATTTCAGACAGAGCTGAGCCAAGTAATGCATGTGCCAAATATAAACTGAACAAAGATATGTGCAGACTCAAAACGGGAGTGATGATGGGATCACTGAGCTTTGATAGCTGAGAAATAAACAAGCTGTTGGGAACTTTCACTGTACTGCTCAGTGAATTATTATTAATTTAACCTTTACCATGATTTTGTAAGAATGTTAATGCACAGAAGCATATGTTGTGAGTTGCTTAATAAAGACGAGTTGTTAACAATAAAATCTATCTTTTAATCAACTGCTTTTGCAAATTTGAAACTGATGACCATAAAAGTAAGTGTACAGTGAAAATAAAATCAGAAATTAAAATCATAAGAGAACTGCATTATCTCAAGTAATGTGGTCGGGTACATTTCCCGATTAGTGGTCTGACAGTATGTCTTTTATGCACGTTATTTTGAAGACTGCATTTAAATCTTTGATTTAGGTGTACATAGAATTCTGACATGAATGCAGTTCATTTGCATTTCAACCTACAATTAAAAAATTATAAAATAACATTTTAGCAAAAGACAGTGCTGGAGGAACTCAGTGATCAGGTAAAATCTGTGGAGGGAATGAACAGACAATGTTTTTGGGCAGGAGCCTTCTTCAGATAATGGAATGGGGGGGGGGGAAGAAAACTGGAAAAGAGAAGTTGAGTGGAGCAAGGCCTGGTAAGGGATGGGTGGATAACCTTCGCAAACTTAGTATTCAAACGTGGGCACTTTTGTCCTTACATTTTCTTTAAAAAAATTAGCATACTTTGGAATATGTTCTGTTGATTAAAGACCAATACTGTTAATCAATGTTTTTGCAATACCTAGTCATTCAAATGCTATTTAAAAAAAATATATAAATAAAACAATTTGGGAAGGGAAATCTGCACTACCCAAGTCATTACAGTAAACTGTTAACTGGTTAGCAAATGTTTGGAAATCCTATTGATTCGGCATTTGGACTGCAAGGTTCTTTTTTAAAACGCTTTTGTTACTTAGCTGGGTTCCCATTGCCCTGCACCCCCTTTACACTCGTAAAGGCTCCTGTTTCCCCTGTGATCCCAATCCTTGCACTCCCTTTATGCTCAGCAGGGCTCCTGTTCCCCTCTGCTCCCATTTCCAGCACTTCCGTTACACTTAATGGGCTCCTGTTCCCACACACTATTTATCATAGCAAGGCACTGGGTCCCCTGCGCTCCCATTCCCTGCACTCTTTCAACACTCGCTTAGCTCCTTGGGAAAAAATATAATATTATCGTACAACATCTTGGTGAAAGAAAGTGAACCATAAGTGTGTATTAATAGGACAAGCATCCAATATTCCGGAATGTCTTAAGGGTGCTAGATTAACACAGCTATGCTGGTATTGAAGCTGTTATAAGTAAAGGCATTTTGGACATCTTTTGACAACAGAGGTATTTGCTGAATTTCTCTGCCACAAGTGTGAGCAAATTGATCAAACAAGTAATTTTGAATAAAATGACAGTCATTCAAAAGAAGAATGCAGGGACTTAAGAGAGCGAATGCTGAGCAGTCATTAATTGCTATAAACCTAAGAATGAAAACACTTTTAGACAAATATTTTATTAACTGGATAGTTTTTTAATTCTGTCTTGGTGAAACTCGGTTACAAATTCACATGAAATTAGGCATACAAGTTAAATACTTCTTTTCCACAGTGCTTTTATTATCATTGAATTCTAGACATTGCTATTGCTATTGCAATACTTAACTCGCTGAAAATAGAGAGAACCTCAATTCAGTCTCATGAAATTCCTTGTTCTGCTACTCGTCATATGGAGCGAGAGATAGCAGCAGACATATGGTGATAATCAACACTTTCCAACTATTTCTATAAATCGTTCTACACCCACACTCTAAACACATTTTTCATTGAACTCACTGACCTACAACAAAGATAAAAATAATAATCTTAACATTCATCTATCATAACAAGCTTGCCCTTGATATCTCTTAATAGAAAATATAAATTGTACATTCATTTTAAAGAAACTGGTAGAAGAATCTGAAGCCAAAACATTAACCATACTCTTACAATTGCTTGGGTTGGAACAGCAGATGCTAGTTTATGCCGAAGCTAGACAAAATTCTGCAGTAACTCGGCAGGACAGGCAGCATCTCTGGAGAGAAGGACTGGGTGATGTTTCACGTCGAGACCCTTCTGGGAGTCTGAAGAAGGGTTCCGACTCGAAACTGTCGCCCATTCCTTCTCTCCAGAGATGCTGCCTGTCCTGCTGAGTTACTGCAAAATTTTGTGTCTCCCTTACAATTGGTGTTGGACCTATTTTTGTTCTTCATAATGTTCCCCTTTTAGTTGCCATTAAATGAAAATGTTGAAACTGCTGTCAGTTTTTGACGATGAATGCGTTGATGCTGTTATCTTGGATTAATCCTGACATATTAATAACACAAAGAAAATCTCATGTTTTTCTTTTAGGATATTTGAATTTTTTTTCTAACATCATGCATGTAAGCCATACCTGGCAAGGAAATCATTTGTTGCTTTGTCAGAATGATGCATTGTTGCAAAATCTCTGAAATCTGTCGCCTTATTTGAAATATGTTTGTGTATAACAGAACAAGTTTGAAGATTTATTAGTTTTGTCATTTTTTTAATATTGGAACTTTACAAAACATTGGTACGGCTGCACTTGCAGTATTGTGTGTGGTTCTGCTGACTACACCCAGAAGGATGTCATTGTGCTGGTGAGGTGCAGAGATGGGGAGGCAGAGTGGCGCAGCAGTAGTGTTGCTGCCCTACAGTGCTGGACACCCAGGTTCAACCCTGACTACGGTGCTGTCTGTATGGAGTTTGTACATTCTCCCTGTGACCACGTCCGTTTTCCCTAGGTGCTACAGTTTTCTCCCATTCTCCCATTCTCCAAAGATGTACAGGTTTTGTAGGTTAATTGGCTTGGGTAAAGATTGTAAATTGTCCCTAGTGTGTAGGATGGCGCTAGTTGTGTTGGGATCATTCGTAGGCGCAGACTTGGTGGGCCGAAAGGCCTCTGTTGTATGCTGTATCTCTAAAGTAAAGATTCACTAGGATATTGTCCGAATTGGAGAACTTTAGTCAAGGGTAGAGAGTGGTTGGGTTGTTTTCCCAAGAGTGAAGGAGGTTGAGAGGTGACCTGATAGAACTGTATAAGATTATGAGAGTCCTAATAGGCAGAATAGTCAAAAACTTTTCCCTTTGAGGCATCAAAGAGTTTGAGAGAGGTTTTAAAGTTTTATTTGACACAGTGACTGGTCGATATCTGGAACCTGCTGCCAGTGGAGGTGGTGGAATCAGATGCAATTACAATGTTTAAGAGGCCCATACACTTGGGCAGCTAACAACCCAGCGGTATTTCTCTAACTTCAATAACCCTTGCATCCCCTCTCGTTCCGTCCCTCAAGAGTCAAGAGTGTTTTTATTGTCATATGTCCCGGATGGGACAATGAAATTCTTACTTGCTGCAGCACAACAGAATATGTGAATATGTAAATATAGTACATAACGGGGAAAGAGAAAAAAAAATCAATAAATAACAAATATAGTGCAATAATAATATAGTCTTTTGCAGTTCAGAGCTCAGAGCTTATTTGTTGTTGTGTTTAATAGCCTGATGACTGTAGGGAAGAAGCTGTTCCTGAACCTGGACGTTACAGTTTTCAGGCTCCTGTACCTTCTTCCTGATGGCAAAGGTGAAATGAGTCTGTGGCCAGGATTGTGTGGGTCTTTGATGATTTTGGCTGCCGTTTTGAGACGGTGACTACGATAGATCCCTTCGAAGGTGGGGAGGTCAAAGCCGGACTGGGCAGTGGTCACAACCTTTTGTAGTCTTTTCCGCTCCTGGAAGTTCAAGTTGCCGAACCAGGCCACGATGCAACCAGTCAGAATGCTCTCTACCATGCAACTTTAGAAGTTTAGGAGAAACCTCTTCGACATGCCGAATCTCTGTAATCTTCTCAGGAAGTAGAGTCACTGATGTGCTTCTTTATAATTGCATCGGTGTGCTGGGTCCAGGAAAGATCTTCGGAAATATGCACGCCCAGAAATTTGAAGATTTTGACCCTCCCCCACCATCGTCCCATTGTTGTGAACAGGATTGTGGGTACAAGTTCAAGTTCAAGTGAGTTTATTGTCATGTGTCATAGGACAATGAAATTCTTGCTTTGCTTCAGCACAACAGAACATAGAAGGCAGTGACTACAAAACAGATCAGAGTGTCCATATATCATTATATAAATATATACACACATGAATAAATAAATTGATAAAGTGCAAATAACAGATAATGGGCTATTAATGTTCATAGTTTTGTCCGAGCCAAGTTTAATAGCCTGATGGCTGTGGGGAAGTAGATATTCCTGAACCTGGTCGTTGCAGTCTTCAGGTTCCTGTATCTTCTACCTGAAGGTAGCAGGGAGATAAGTGTGTGGCCAGGATGGTGTGGGTCCTTGATGGTACTGTCAGCCTTTTTGAGGCAGCGACTGCGATAGATCCCCTCGATACATAGATACATAGAAAATAGGTGCAGGAGTAGGCCATTCGGCCCTTCGAGCCTGCACCGCCATTCAATATGATCATGGCTGATCATCCAACTCGGTATCCCGTACCTGCCTTTTCTCCATACCCCCTGATCCCCTTAGCCACAAGGGCCACATCTAACTCCCTCTTAAATATAGCCAATGAACTGGCCTCAACTACCCTCTGTGGCAGAGAGTTCCAGAGATTCACCACTCTCTGTGTGAAAAAGTTTTTCCTCATCTCGGTCTTAAAGGATTTCCCCCTTATCCTTAAGCTGTGACCCCTTGTCCTGGACTTCCCCAACATCGGGAACAATCTTCCTGCATCTAGCCTGTCCAACCCCATAAGAATTTTGTACGTTTCTATAAGATCCCCTCTCAACCTCCTAAATTCTAGCGAGTATAAGCCAAGTCTATCCAGTCTTTCTTCATATGAAAGTCCTGCCATCCCAGGAATCAGTCTGGTGAACCTTCTCTGCACTCCCTCTATGGCTATAATGTCCTTCCTCAGATTTGGAGTCCAAAACTGTACGCAATACTCCAGGTGTGGTCTCACCAAGACCCTGTACAACTGCAGTAGAACCTCCCTGCTCCTATACTCAAATCCTTTTGCTATGAAAGCTAACATACCATTCGCTTTCTTCACTGCCTGCTGCACCTGCATGCCTACTTTCAATGACTGGTGTACCATGACACCTAGGTCTCGCTGCATCTCCCCATTTCCTAATCGGCCACCGATGGAAGGGAGGTCAGAGCCGATGATGGACTGGGCAGTGTTTACTACTCTTTGTAGTCTTTTCCTCTCCAGGGCGCTCAAGTTGCCAAACCAAGCCACGATGCAACCGGTCAGCATGCTCTCTACTGTGCACCTGTAGAAGTTAGAGAGAGTCCTTGACAAACCGACTCTCCGTAATCTTCTCAGGAAGTAGAGGCACTGATGTGCTTTCTTAATAGTAGCATCAGTGTTCTCGGACCAGGAAAGATCTTCAGAGATGTGCATGCCCAGGAATTTAAAGCTATTGACCCTTTCAACCATCGACCTATTGATATAAACGGGACTGTGGGTCCCCATCCTACTCCTTCCAAAGTCCACAATCAGTTCCTTGGTTTTGCTGGTGTTGAGGGCCAGGTTATTGTGCTGGCACCATATGGACAGTTGCTCGATCGCTCTTGTGTACTCTGACTCATCCCCATCAGTGATATGTCCCAGAACAGTGGTGTCGTCAGCGAACTTGATGATTTTGTTCGCACTATGACCGGCTACGCAGTCATGAGTATAGAGTGAGTACAGCAGGGGGCTGAGCACGCAGCCTTGAGGTGCTCCCACGCTGATTGTTATCGAGTCTGACACATTTCCACCAATACGAACAGACTGTGATCTGAGAATGAGGAAGTAGAGGATCCAATTGCAGAGGGATGCGCAGATACCCAGTTCTGCGAGTTTGGTAACCAGCTTGGAGGGGATGATTGTATTAAATGCCGAGCTGTAATCGATGAATAACAGCCTGACATATGAGTTTTTGTTGTCCAAGTGGTCCAGAGCGGAGTGGAGGGCCAGCGAGATCGCATCCACCGTTGATCTGTTGTGGCGGTAAGCAAACTGCAGTGGGTCCAGGTTTTTGTCGAGGTAGGAGTTGATTTGCACCATGATCAACCTCTCAAAGCACATCATCACCACAGGCGTTAGTGCCACAGGTCGATAGTCATTGAGGCACGTCACCTTGCTCTTCTTGGGCACTGGTATGATTGATGCCCTTTTGAAGCAGGTGGGAACCTCAGACCTCCGAAGTGAGAGGTTGAAAATGTCCGTAAAAACTCCAGCCAGTTGGTCCGCACAGGTTTTTAGAACACGACCAGGCATACCATCGGGTCCGGGCGCTTTTTGAGGGTTCACCCCTCTGAAGGATATCCTGACGTCGGCCTCTGTGACTGAGACTGAAATACCATTACAGCGAATGGGAGCTCGGGAAGGCACATTGGTGTTCTCCCTATCAAAGCGTGCGTAAAACGCCTTGACCTCATCAGGGAGTGATGTTTCGCCAACATTCGAGCTGCCTCCTGATTTCGCCTTGTAGGAGGTGATGGCATTCAGGCCCCGCCACAGCTGCCGAACATCTGTCATCCTCCAGTTTGGAGCAGAAGTCCCTTTTGGCCTTTTTGATGGCCTTACCAAGGTCGTATCTGGACTTCTTGTAGACCACTGTATCATCAGACATGAATGCCCGGTGTCTGGTCTTCAGAAGAGTGCAGATCTCAAAGTTCATCCAAGGTTTCTGATTGGGAAACACTCGGAAGGTTTTTGTAGGGATGCAGTCCTCCACACATTTCTTAATGAAGTCTGTAACGACTGTGGCGTATTCGTTCAAGTCGTTGCCGAGTCCTTGAACATTGCCCAGTCTACAGACTGCAAACTGTCCTGGAGTTGTTCCTCTGCCCCCCTCTAGTCTACTCATCCTTCCCCTACCAAAGTCCACAATCAGTTCCTCGGTCTTACTGATATTGAGAGCCAGGTTGTTGTGCTGGCACCATTTGGTCAGTCGGTCGATCTCACTTCTATACTCTGACTCATCCCCATCTGTGAATCATCCAACAACAGTGGTGTCATCGGCGAACTTGATGATGGAGTTCGCACTATGTCCGGCTACGCAGTCATGGGTATAGAATGAGTAAAGCAGGGGGCTGAGCACACAGTCTTGAGGTGCTCCCGTACTAATTGTTACTGAGGATGAAGTGTTTACGCCAATTCGTACAGACTGTGGTCTGTGGATGAGGAAGTCGAGGATCCAATTGCAGACGGATGCGCAGAGACCCAGTTCCGTGAGCTCGGGTAACCAGCTTGGAAGGGATGATGGTATTAAACGCTGAGCTGTAGTCTATAAACAACAGCCTGATGCAAGTGTTTTTATTGTCCAAATGGTCCAATGCAGAGTGGAGAGCCAGTGAAATTGCAATCTCCGTTGACCTGTTGTGGCGGTATGCGAACTGTAGTGGGTCGAGGTTCTTGTCGAGGTAGGAGTTGATGTGAACCATAACCAACCTCTCAAAACACTTCATCACCACAGACGTTAGTGCCACTGGTCGATAGTCATTGAGGCACGTCACCTTACTCTTCTTGAGCACCGGTATTATTGATGCTCTCTTAAAGCAGGTGGGAACCTCAGACCTCAGAAGTGAGAGGTTGAAAATGTCCGCAAAATCTCCCGCAGGTTGGTCTGCACAGGTCTTGAGAACTCAACTAGGTATAGCATCACGTCCAGGCGCTTTCCGAGGGTTCACCCCCCCGAAGGATCTTCTGACGTTGGTCTCTGTGACGGTGAATGTAATACCGTCAGGGCGAATGGGGGCTCGGGAATGAGCATCAGTATTCTCCCTATCAAACCGTACGTAGAATGCATTGAGCTCATCAGGGAGTGATGCTTCGCTGTCGTTTGAGCTGCCTCCTGATTTCGCCTTGTAGGAGGTGATGGCATTCAAGCCCTGCCGCAGTTGCCGAACATCCGTCTCATAGAAACATGGAAAATAGGTGCAGGAGTAGGCCATTTGGCCCTTCGAGCCTGCACCACCATTCAATATGATCATGGCTGATCATCCAACTCAGTATCCTGTACCTGCCTTCTCTCCATACCCTCTGATACCTTTAGCCACAAGGGCCACATCTAACTCACTCTTAAATATAGCCAATGAACTGGCCTCAACTACCTTCTGTGGCGGAGAATTCCAGAGATTCACCACTCTCTGTGTGAAAAATGTTTTTCTCATCTCAGTCCTAAAAGATTTCCCCCTTATCATTAAACTGTGACCCCTTGTTCTGGACTTCCCCAACATCGGGAACAATCTTCCTGCGTCTAGCCTGTCCAACCCCTTAAGAATTTTGTAAGTTTCTATAAGATCCCCCCTCAATCTTCTAAATTCTAGCGAGTACAAGCCAAGTCTATCCAGTCTTTCTTCATATGAAAGTCCTGACATCCCAGGAATCAGTCTGGTGAACCTTCTCTGTACTCCCTCTATGGCAAGAATGTCTTTCATCAGATTAGGAGACCAAAATTGTACACAATACTCCAGGTGTGGTCTCACCAAGGCACTGTACAACTGCAGTAGAGCCTCCCTGCTCCTATACTCAAATCCTTTTGCTATGAATGCCAACATACCATTCGTTTCTTCACTGCCTGCTGCACCTGCATGCCTACTTTCAATGACTGGTGTACCATGACACCCAGGTCTCGTTGCATCTCCCCTTTTCCTAATCGGCCACCATTCAGATAATAGTCTACTTTCCTGTTCTTGCCACCAAAGTGGATAACCTCACATTTATCCACATTATACTGCATCTGCCATGCATTTGCCCACTCACCCAACCTATCCAAGTCACCTTGCAGCCTCCTAGCATCCTCCTCACAGCTAACACTGTCCCCCAGCTTTGTGTCATCCGCAAACTTGGAGATGTTGAATTCAATTTCCTTGTCCAAATCATTAATATATATTGTAAATAGCTGGGGTCCCAGCACTGAGCCTTGCGGTACCCCACTAGTCACTGCCTGCAATTCCATGCCTGTCATACTCCAGCTTGGAGCAGAAGTCCCTTTTGGCCTTTTTGATGGCCTTACCAAGGTCGTATCTGGACTTCTTATAGACGTCTGCATCGCCAGACCTGAATGCCCGGGATCTGGTCTGCAGAAGAATGCGGATCTCATGGTTCATCCAAGGCTTCTGGTTAGGAAACACACGGAAGGTTTTTGTTGGAACGCAGTCCCCCACACATTTCCTTATGAAGTCTGTAATCACTGTGGCGTATTCATTCAGGTCCGTTGCCGAGTCCTTGAACATTGCCCAGTCTACAGACTCCAAGCAGTCCTGGAGTTGTTCCTCTGCCTCCCCCGACCAGCTCTGTACAGTCCTCACCTCTGGGGGTGCTTTCTTCAGTTGCTGCCTGTAGGCAGAGAGAAGCAGCACCGCTGAATGGTCGGATTTTCCGAAGTGAGGGCGAGGGATAGAGCGATGGGCGTGCAGCAGTGGTCGAGGGTGTTTGATTCTCTGGTGCTGCAGGAGACATGTTGGTGGAAGTTGGGGAGTGATTTCTTCAGGTTGGCTTTGTTGAAGTCCACGGCTATGGTGGTAAACGCCTCGGGGTAAGCCGTCTATTGCTTGTTGACCATGGTGTACAGCTCCCCTAGTGCGAGATGGACATCTGCCTGGGGTGGGATGTAGACCGCGGTCAGGATGATGGAGGTGAATTCCCTCGGCAGGTAGAAGGGGCGGCACTTCACCGTCAGATGTTCGAGGTGCGGAGAGCAGGAGTTCGCACCACGCAGAGCACCACGCAGAGTCGACCATGAGGCAGACGCCCTCTCCCTTTCCCAGAAGCCAGTGTATGGTCCATGCGATGGATGGAGAAATCTTCAGGTCGGACTGC
The DNA here is from genome assembly GCA_038087875.1 of Malacoraja senta. Taxonomy (NCBI): domain Eukaryota; kingdom Metazoa; phylum Chordata; class Chondrichthyes; order Rajiformes; family Rajidae; genus Malacoraja; species Malacoraja senta. Next base: position 1,973,219 of record CM076000.1, on the reverse strand, counting down.
TGAGTCTGGGGAGCTGGGGGGGAGCCATGTCTCTGTGAAACAAAACACTGAGCATTCCCTCAGCAAGGGATTGTACGTTGGCTAGTAGGTTGGTAGGGAGAAGGGGTTGAAGTCTGACCTGAGGTCCTGCCCGACGACCATGTTTCTGGACACTATGGAGGCCTCCCCGTTGTTTCCACGTATTGTACTTTTTGTACCTGCTGTTTCTGCGAGCCCACAGTGGGACGGGGATTCCCTTACAGTCGGCAGCACCAGCTCCGTTGCTGCTAGGAGATCCTGCCCGTCGGCTCCGGAGGTCTCCCGGGTGTTTCCAGGTACAGTATCCGTGATCCTCAGCCGGGTCAGGTATTCTCCAGCGATCGAGGGATCGCTCGCAGTCGGCAGCTCCCGCAGCTGCCCCACCCTAGTCGTTGTACTAGTTTCACAGTTGTCCTGTTGTGTTTCACTATTTGTATCACTCGTCATCACCTTCCCCACAGCCGACAATGGATCATCGTGGGCTCCACTTTTCCTTGATCATCGTTGCTTTTTGCATATCTTTCATTTATTTGTTCAATGTACCTTCTATATTTCTCGTTTCCCTCTCCCCTGGCTCTCAGTCTGAAGAAGGGCCTCGTCCTGAAACATCACCTATTCCTTTTCTCCAGGGATGCTGCCTGGCCCGCTGAGTTACTCCAGCTTTTTGTGTCATGGGATATCCTACACGCCTAATGTGGGTAAGTAGGTTTAATGTAGATCTACAAAAAGGCCTTCAATTCTAGTTGGAGGTTGATCTTCACTTTGTGGATATCAAGGCCCATTTTCTGATACACTATTTGTAAACAAATTGACAATGACTTGGATTTCTCACTTTGAACAAGTGCAACCTAAGATTTTAAGAGTGCTATTTGTCATATGTACACAAAAGGCAACAATGACATTCTTACTTGCAGCAGGATAACAGGTCTGTAAACGCAGTACTCGTAGGTAACATAATAAACAAATTAAAAGTTCAATGCATTTAAGAAACCCCAATATTAGTGCAAATAAATCCTTAGTGTAACCAAGACAGTTCGTAATACATAGTTTAGTTGGTGTTTGTGGTGTTCAAGAACCTAATGGTTGTTTGGAAGAAGCTGTTTCTGAACCTGGAGGTCATCATTTTCAGACTTCTATAACTACTTCCTGATGACAGGAGTGAGATAAGAGCATTGCCAGGGTGGCGTGGGTCTTTGCTGGCTGTTATTTTGAGGCAGCATCTCTTATCGATCACTCGGAGAGGTTGGTACCTGTGACCACTTTGCATAATCTCCTTGGTTCCTGGGTGTTAAGAGTAGTTGAACCCTTGTTAATATACTGCAGAATGCTGACTAAAAATGGTTCCCTAGGCTAAAGAGGAGAGGCAAGGTAGATTGAATACTTTCCAAAATACTCTGCAAATTAGCTACAATAGACTAGGAGTGGGTGTGTAACCTTGAAAGAATGATTCTCAAATTACTTAAGGAATGATCTTAAGTAAATTGATGGAATTTGTTCAATAGCATTTCAGTTAAACTTGAATAACATAAGGTATAAAATTTAACATTTAAAATAGATAACATACCCAAGATCAGAGAGTGTAGATTAAACTTGCATGACTTTAAAATTGGAAGTGAAATGAGGATTAGGAAATTAAACAGATATGGATGTGGAAAATTGGCATGCGTAGTTGAACAAAGCAGAATTGGTAAAAAAAAACAATCGCTGTTGATGCAACAACCCACTCATCCAAATTGCATTTTGTCCGTGAGTCCAATTGCTTATGTGGGCTTATATTGATGCAAATTTTCAATAATACATCCTGGATGAGAAACAACATTTACTGTTAAATTGATTTGGCTACTAGAATGTTTTCATTGTTTCTTCCCACTTTTAGTGTACACTAGAGCATCAGGATACAAGAGTTGTGTTAACTTTTAGAAAGCATTTACAGCACATTTACAGCTCTTAATGTCCAAGGAAATAAATTTGAAGTGAAAGTACTGTAATAAGTTAATCAATCAAGCAGAACAAATGCATGAAAAAAGATCTAGCAAACAAGAATGCGATGAATGATTAAATATTTGGTTTTCTTGTTATTGATTGAGGGATAAATGTTCGTCAGAATGAATGACAGTTTCCCATAATCCCTGAATAATGCCATAAGATTCTTTGGATCATCCTGGGAGTGGACAAAACCTTAATGTGGTGTCTCCTTGGAAAAAATCCATAACATTGACTCAGCTAAGAGTACTGCCATTGAGCCAAGATAACACATGGGTGACATGGAGTATTAAAAAAAGGCTTGTAGAATTTCAAGTATTATATAAAACAACACAAAATGCAAGAGTAATGAAGAAATCATCCACTTTGGGTTTTCAGAATTACAAAGTGTTGTGATGAGTTTGGGGGAAAGGCCATTTCCTGTGAAGAGTTGTCATATTATAATTATCACCAAGGAAGATAAATATGTTCTTTGTAGATTGTTGGGGCTTGAAATACTTTGTCAAAAGTATAGATTGATTTTAATGGACAATTCGATATTTCAAGCGGAGAAATAATCAATGAGAAAATGTCCTCTCGATTTCTTGACCAAAGAGATGAATGGCTTTCTTGTAAAATATAAACGTATTAAGCTCTTTTTAATGTTTTTTGTCTTTGATAGCAAGTGATGGTGAGAAGCAATGATTGGGAGTTGTGCTATTTTTACAAAAAAGGCTTTTACTATGAAGTGCGCCTTATTCAAAATAACAGATGTTGTTAAAACGTGTGCTTTACATAAAATATCCTATGAGAGTATAAATGTCTGCCTAAAGAAACATACTTCATTTTATAATCATTTGTGCTGAGAATAGACCATATTTGCAGTCTACAAGCTTAAGTGACCACAGACATTCCTGTAGTTTTAGTCATGTCTAAATGTGATACAAGTCACAGTTGCTAGAACTGTTAGATATAAAAGGTGAAATATATGAGAATTGATAGATACTGTAAAAGGCAGCCAGTGATGACCATTTGGGATTTCCATAAGGGGATAAAGTACTTGTCTGGAAAGAAGAGAGACACATTTATATTAAATTCACACGAAAATCTTCGACATTGTTTGTATGTCTGTGTTAATATTGTATTTCTATACTTAAAAAAAATAAAAAATAGATGAACATAGCAGCCCCAAAAAGTCACCTATCAATTTTCTCGAGATGCAGCCTGACGCTAAATTTCTTCAACATTTTTTGTCTATCTTGAATGTAGCAGATCTGTGAAGGTGCTGAGAGGTATGGAACTGCCCACCTAACAATGTCATGGCACTACCTTCACCATGGGGACTGCAATGATTTAAAAAGATAACGTCCAGATCATTTTTCAGGGGCATTTAGGAAAGGGCAATAAATATTGACCTTGCAGTGACATCCCTGTAGAAACAAAGAACTGCAGATGCTAGTTTACCAATGAAAGACACAAAATGCTGGAGTAACTCGGCAGGTCAGGCAGCATCCTTGGAGAACATGGCTAGGTGACGTTTTGGGTCGAGACCCTTCTTCAGAAGGTCCAAAGAAAGGTTCCGACTCAAACGTCACCTATCCATGTTCTGCAGGGAAGTTGTTTGACTCGCTGAGTTGCTCCAGTATTTTGTGTCTTTCAGTGACATCTGTGATCTGTATTTAAAAAATAAATAAATAATATGACCTGAAGCTTAGATTCAGTTTGTAAGTTCATTTTGTATGTTACTTCATGTAGTCCGTCCGATTACATTATATAAATGTTGACTATTTAGATAAAGCACATAATCACATCTCAGTGTATCAGTATTTCATCCCCTATTCTAAAGCTAAAAAATATTCTAAATTATTTTGTCACTAGCATTTTACGAAAGCATATTACTGAGATAAATATTTTTTAATTATTAGTATTAATTTTAAAGCTACTCAGTAATGTAATGAAGCTGAAGATTTTTGTGGTGAGAGCTATTTTAAGGAGCATAACGCTTGGGAGAAAAGTTGATGGATTGCAGAACTGACAGTGGTATTGAGGGATGCGATTTGAGATAATTTAAAAAGTAAAACGCTTGAGGCTTCTCAAGGTATGTGAGGAAGAACGTGATTAAACTGTCCATTCTTTGTTAACTATTGAATAAACTTCTCCCCATTGGATTGCAACCTTGTCGTGGTCGGGGAGCTTGTGTGTCTCAGTGACCCCTAGAGCTATGCCAGTGGGAGATTGGTAAGTTAAGCACCAGTAAATTTGTTATAGTAACCAAGAAGTCTAATTGTGTTATCATATGTTTGCTCTTTTTGTTCCATTGTGTTCAATGGTAAATGTTGTATGAGAATTGGGTAGCCAAATAAAGCTCCTTTCTTCACGCCACAATTCTCATGTAGATTCAGCTCGGTAAATATTGTCAGTGGATGTTTATCTTTGAGCTCAGGTTTTTAGAGGAGGAAGTAGGAATGGACAGCATTAGGGATGGAATTCCAGACTATTCGGACAAACACATTATCTCCCCAAGACCCATAAACACAACTGCCCTGGCAGATCCATTGTTTCTGCCTGCTCTTGTCCCATTGAACGTTTCCATGTACCTTGACCCCATCCTATCCCCCAGTCCAATCCCTCCTAACCTATGTACAAGATACCTCACGCCCTTCATCTCTTTAATGACTTCTGCTTTCTGAGCCCCCACTCCCTCATCTTTATTATGGATGTTCGGTCACTCAAACGTTTTTATAGATATGTGAAGAGAAAAAGATTAGTTAAAACAAATGTAGGTCCCTTGCAGTCAGAAACACGTGAATTGATCATGGGGAACAAGGACATGGCAGACCAATTGAATAACTACTTTGGTTCTGTCATCACTAAGGAAGACATAAATAATCTGCCGGAAATAGCAGGGGACTGGGGGTCAAATGAGATGGAGGAACTGAGTGAAATCCAGGTTAGCCGGGAAGTGGTGTTAGGTAAATTGAATGGATTAAAGGCCGATAAATCCCCAGGGCCAGGTAGGCTGCATCCCAGAGTACTTAAGGAAGTAGCCCCAGAAATAGTTGATGCATTGGTGATAATTTTTCAAAACTCTTTAGATTCTGGAGTAGTTCCTGAGGATTGGAGGGTAGCTAATGTAACCCCACTTTTAAAAAAGGGAGGGAGAGAAAACGGGGAATTACAGACCAGTTAGTCTAACATCGGTAGTGGGGAAACTGCTAGAGTCAGTTATTAAAGATGGGATAGCAGCACTTTTGGAAAGTGGTGAAATAATTGGACAAAGTCAGCATGGATTTATGAAAGGTAAATCATGTCTGACGAACCTTATAGAATTTTTCGAGGATGTAACTAGTAGAGTCGATAAGGGAGAACCAGTGGATGTGTTATATCTGGACTTTCAGAAGGCTTTCCACAAGGTCCCACATAAGAGATTAGTATACAAACTTAAAGCACAAGGGATTGGGGGTTCAGTATTGATGTGGATAGAGAACTGGCTGGCAGATAGGAAGCAAAGAGGAGGAGTAAACGGGTCCTTTTCAGAATGGCAGGCAGTGACTAGTGGGGTACCGTAAGGCTCAGTGCTGGGACCCCAGCTATTTACAATATATATTAATGATTTGGACGAAGGAATTGTATGCAACATCTCCAAGTTTGCAGATGACACGAAGCTGGGGGGCAGTGTTAGCTGTGAGGAGGATGCTAGGAGGCTGCAAGATGACTTGGATAGGCTGGGTGAGTGGGCAAATGCATGGCAGATGCAGTATAATGTGGATAAATGTGAGGTTATCCACTTTGGTGGAAAAAACAGGAAAGTAGACTATTATCTGCATGGTGGCCGATTAGGAAAAGGGGAGATGCAACGAGACCTGGGTGTCATGGTACACCAGTCATTGAAAGTAGGCATGCAGGTGCAGCAGGCAGTGAAGAAAGCGAATGGTATGTTAGCATTCATAGCAAAAGGATTTGAGTATAGGAGCAGGGAGGTTTTACTGCAGTTGTACAGGGTCTTGGTGAGACCACACCTGGAGTATTGCCTACAGTTTTGTTCTCCTAATCTGAGGAAAGACATTCTTGCCATAGAGGGAGTACAGAGAAGGTTCACCAGACTGGTTCCTGGGATGTCAGGACTTTCATATGAAGAAAGACTGGATAGACTCGGCTTGTACTCACTGGAATTTAGAAGATTGAGGGGGGATCTTATAGAAACGTACAAAATTCTTACAGGGTTGGACAGGCTAGATGCAGGAAGATTGTTCCCGATGTTGGGGAAGTCCAGAACAAGGGGTCACAGTTTAAGGATAAGGGGGAAATCTTTTAGGACCGAGATGAGGAAAACATTTTTCACACCGAGAGTGGTGAATCTCTGGAATTCTCTGCCACAGAAGGTAGTTGAGGCCAGTTCATTGGCTATCTTTAAGAGGGAGTTAGATGTGGCCCTTGTGGCTAAAGGGATCTGGGGTATGGAGAGAAGGCTGGTACAGGATACTGAGTTGGATGATCAGCCATGATCATATTGAATGGCGCTGCAGGCTTGAAGGGCCGAATGGCCTACTCCTGCACCTATTTTCTATGTTTCTATGTTTCTACACCTCTACCCCCTATCAGGAAGGCCTTCAAGCCCCCCTTTTTTTCCTCAACCGCAGAACCAGCCAATTTCCCTCTACTAACTTCTCCTCCACCTACCGGAGCTGGTCCTCACTCTGAACAACTTCTCCTTTGACTCCTCCAACTTCCTCCAAATCAAAGGCATGGCTATGGGCACTCGCGTGCGCCCCAGCTATGCCTTCCTCTTTGTAGGGTACGTCGAACAAACCCTGTTCTAGGCGTACACTGGCCCTATCCCTGAACTCTATCTCCATTACATTGACGACTGAATCGGTGCTACCTCCTGCACCCATATAGAACTCATGGACTTCATTAACTTCACCACTAAATGCCATGTTGCACTCAAATTCACTTGGATCATCTCCGACACCTGCCTCCCCTTGCCGTCTCCAACACAGGATTTAGACTATCGACAGATGTCTATTATAAACCTAGTGACTCCCACAACTATCTAGACTACTCTTCTTCCCACCCTGCTTCCTGCAAAGACTCTTTCCCCTACTCCCAATTCCTCCGTTTATGTGGCATCTGCGCCCAAGATGAGGTGTTCCTTACCAAGACATCCGAGACGTCCTCATTATTTAGTGAACGAGGGTTCCCCTCCTCCGTCATAGATGAGGCCCTCATACCTGTCTCCTCGGTACCCTGCAGCTCTGTTCTTGTTCCCCCTTCCTCTAGTTGCAACAGGGACAGAGTCCCCCTGGTCCTTGCTTTTCATCCCATCAGCTGTCTCATACAACACATAATCCTCCGACATTTTCGCCACCACCACTAATCACATCTTCCCATCTCCACCCCTTTCCTCCTTCTGCAGAGACCGTTCACTCCACTGTACCCCAGTTAACTCATCTCTTCCCACCCAAACAACCCCATTTCCACCTGTCTCTACACCTCCTTCCTCGACTCTGTCCAGGAACCCTGACAGTCATATCAGGTTAGGTCGCACCTTCTCCAACCTAATCAACTGTATCTGTTGTTCAAGATGTAGACTCGTATACATCAGCAAGACCAAACGTAGACTGGGTGATCGTTTCACTGAACACCTTCGCTCAGTTCGCCTGGACCTACTTGATCTCCCGGATGCCAAACACTTTAATTCCCCTTCCCATTCCCACAATGACCTTTCTGTCCTACGCCTCCTCCATTGTCAGAGTGAGGCCGAATGCAGATTGGGGGAACAGCATTTCATATTTCGCTTGGGCAGCTTACAACCCAGAGGTATGAATATTGATTTCTCTAACTTCAAGTAATCCTTGCATCCCCTCTCTCTCTCTCTCTCTCTCTCTCTCCATCCTTCCCCAACCAAGTTGTACCAGCTTCAAAGTCGTCGTTAAGTCTAATTGTCTGTACTCGTTTTTACCAAGCACACAGCTAACAATGGCTTGTTTCCTTTATCATTGATACTTTTTTGCATATCTTTCATTCATTTGTCCTACAGCTACAATTTGAGATTTGTAATAGAAAAAAATCACATGTGGTTAAAGTGCACATTGTCAGATTTTAATAAAGGCCATTTTTATACATTTTGATTTCACTGTGTAGAAATTACAACAGTCCCCCCATTTCAGGGCACCACAATGTTTGGGACACAACAATATCATGTAAATGAAAGTAGTCATGTTTAGTATTTTGTTGCATATCCTTTGCATTCAATGACTGTTTGAAGTCTGCGATTCATGGACATCACCAGTTGCTGGGTGTCTTCTCTGGTGATGCTCTGCCAGGCCTGTATTGCAGCCATCTTTAGCTTATGTTTGTTTTGGGGGCTAGTCCCCTTCAGTTTTCTCTTCAGCATATAAAAGGCATGCTCAATTGGGTTCAGATCGGGTGATTGACTTGGCCACTCAAGAATTGACCATTTTTTAGCTTTGAAAAACTCCTTTGTTGCTTTAGCAGTATGTTTGAGATCATTGTCTTGCTGTAGAATGAACCAACCGCCAGCCAATGAGTTTTGAGGCATTTGTTTGAACTTGAGCAGATAGGATGTGTCCATACACTTCAGAATTCATTATGCTACCACCAACAGCAGTTGTATCATCAATAAAGATAAGTGAGCCACCTTCAGAAGCCATACATGCCCAGGCCATAACACCCCTGCCACCGTGTTTCACAGATGAGGTGGTATGCTTTGGATCTTGGGCAGTTCCTTCTCTCCTCCATACTTTGCTCTTGCCATCACTCTGATATAAGTTAATCTTCGTCTCATCTGTCCACATGACCTTTTTCCAGAACTGTGGTTGCTCTTTTTTTTCCATCTTTTTAAAAAAAATATTTAAATTTTATTAGAAGCAAGTACAATTGTATACAATCATATTTTCATAATACATTTTATGTACAGCTTCTTATATATTTTTTTATAATAAAGAAGAAAAATAAATTAGATAATGAGGTATAGAAAAATGTGAGATATATAGTGTGTGGAAAAGAAAAATAGAAAGTGAAAGAAGAAAGTTAAAGAATAGAAAATAGGAAAAAGAGAATAAAAGAAGAAAAGGGAAGAAAAAGAAAAAAGAAGTAAGGAGATCTTATTTATAATCTTAACCATCCCTCGCCCAGTCACGTGTGGTTGCTCTTTTAAGTACTTATTGGCAAACTGTAACATGGCCATCCTAATTTTGCGGCTAACCAGTGGTTTGCATCTTGCAGTGTAGCCTCTGTATTTCTGTTCATGAAGTCTTCTGCGGATAGTGGTTATTGACAAATCCACACCTAACTCCTGAAGACTGTTTCTGATCTGACACGTGTTTGGGGATTTTTCTTTATTTATAGAGAGAATTCTTCTGTCATCAGCTGTGGATGTCTTCCTTGGCCTGCCAGTCCCATTGCGATTCGTAAGCTCACCAGTGCTCTCTTTCTTCTTAATGATGTTCCAAACAGTTGATTTTGGTAAGCCGAAGGTTTGGCTGATGTCTCTAACAGTTCTATTTTTGTTTCTCAGTCTCATAATGGCTTCTTTGACTTTCATTGGCACAACTTTGGTCCTCAGGTTGATAAACAGCAATAAAAGTTTCCAAAGGTGATGGGAAGATTGGAGGAAAGACTGGGTGCTGAGAGCTCTCTTATACCTGCATTAAGGAGGCAATTAAACACACCTGATCAATTACAAACACCCGTGAAGCCATGTGTCCCAAACATTATGGTGCCGTGAAATGGAGGGACCACGTATAAACACTGCTGTAATTTCTACATGGTGAAACCAAAATGTATAAAAAATACCCTTTAATAAAATGTGACAATATGCAGTTTAACCACATGTGATTTTTTTTCTATTACAAATCTCAAATTGTAGAGTACAGAGGCAAATAAATAAATGATGGGTCTTTGTCCCAATCATAATGGAGGGCACTGTATATCTTTCTACATCACTGTCTATATCTCTCGTTTCCCATTCCCCTGACACACAGTCTGAAGAAGGGTCTCGACCCGAACGTCACTATTCCATTTCTCCAGAGATGCTGTCTGACCTGCTGAGTTTCTCCAGCTTTTGTGTCTATCTTTGGTTTAATCCAGTTTCTGCAGTTCCTTCCATAACATTAAGATACTACCTGGTTCCTGAAGGCCTGATCCATATCTATGCATTTATGGGTGTAAGAACGTAGAGATCATGAACAGTTTGATTTATTGTGACTTAAATATTTGGTCAGAGGAAAATTGCACAAAAAGGAGAAAAATTGTGGTTGACTGTTGGCTTGGTGCAGGAAGTTGAAAGATATCAAACCCCTAATATAAAATTCTTCCATTGTGGGTACTGACCTCCCCACTGTCGAAAGGAACTATACAAGGTGCGCTATAGATCAAAAAGGCAGCCAGCATCATCAAGGACCCGTGTTAGCCTGGCGAAGACATTTCACTCCTGTCATTGGGGAGAAGGCGTGGGAGTCTGAAATCGATGACATCCAAAAACAGCTTCTTGCCAGCAAAACTCAGGTTATTGATCACTACAAACAACAACTAAATTTTAAACCACAAACTGTCTTGATTGCACAAGGGACTTCAGGCTTTTGTTTTGTTTGTATGAATATTGGGGGCTTTCTTTATTAAACTTTTTTTTTTGTTTTTTATTACCTTATCTATTGAGTACTGTGTTTTTTAAATTGAATAATCAAGATTTTTAGGAGCCATAATATACTAGGATTCCATCGTTGGTACAAGTGAAGAATGTATATCGACAATGTAAGACATCACGGGGCAGTGATGCAAACTTGTGGTCAAGACATTGCTGAGATTATAATAAAACATGGATGACAGATGACCAAAGGAGTGCTGGGTCGGGAAGCACTTGAGAACAAAATAATTTGTCGAAAAAGTGATGGAAATGTATTTTTTTGACAACTTCATAGCAGCTACTAATAACTCTACAAGGAGAGACACAAAATTCTGGAGTAACATAGCGGGTCAGGCAGCACCTCTGGAGAAAATGAAAATCATACATTTTCTCCAGAGATGCTACCAGACCCACTGAGCTACTAGCATTTACTAGCTGCCAGAAAATACAAGAAAATGAAAATAAGGTGCCTCTCTTTGATATAAACCAGCATATGCAGTTCCTTTATATTACGCTACAAAGCGAACTAGCTGTTACTTTGATTTGTTCCACTAGATTGTTATGTAATCTCCACAAATGATCAACTTAATTTATGGACTATGATTATGGAGCAAAATGATGTGTACGAACTATGCAAGGATTGAGGTAAATAGGCCATGTCAATGCAGGTGGGGATTATGTTTAAATTGATGGATTAGATTGGTTTTGGAGAAGATGAGTTCCTCAAATGTGTAAATTTATACTGACTGCATTAAATCAAAGTGCGTTCTTTAAATTTGAAGAATGGCCTGCTCTATTTGAATTTATAATTTAAACCAATGATGGGTCACAAAGTAGTTTTACAACATTCAATGCAGCTAAAACAATGCAAGAACACCTTTGTTTGTGAAATATATTACCTGCAAGTGTACATTGAAAGTTGAATAGAAAGCAAAGTCAGTCCTACTTCTGTATAAATTATTCAGTGAAACATGCTGTGGGCAGCTTGTGTGGGATATGTCCCACCTCCCCAGGAAATGATACTAAGAGGAAATAATTATGTAAGCGTGGCCTTTGTGAAAATATTTGACTACAGAATTAACACTGTTGGCCATGTACCATCTTTTATTGAATCTTTTGGAGATTTTTCCAAATCCGTGAGGCACAGTGTCAAATTTAGTTTGATATAATCATTGAGAAATGCTTTGGGTATCACAGGTTATTGTTTACAACAATTATCCATGTACACAATTATTCAAGGTATTTTATTTTAAAAGTATACATTTGTAAAACATACAGTAAATACATTCAGTCTATGTATTTGCATTCATATATTTTCTTACAATGTGTCAACAGTACTTGTTTCCTCCTTCAGGCATCCGTGAAGCATTTGAGAGGCTGTTGCACATGGCTCCTGTGTCCAGCGATGGCAGGACCCTAGACTGGTCCTACCTCACAAATCCTTGGCAGTGGCTGCATCAAGCTCGGGGGCATCCCTCAGCATATAGTCCTGCACTTTAGCATGTGCCAGTTGCTTGTCTTTCTTCAAGTCTCATGCTGCCAGTGCTTATTTGTGAGAGTTTGTACTGGTAGCTGCAACCAGATTTACTACCTGTTGTGTATCTCCATGATTAACACGATGCAAGCATCCTGTGCGGTTGCTTCTGCTGAGTCTATGCACGGTGTTATACTAGTGGTAGTGTGAAGTGCAAAGTGCTAACATCTTGAGGATATGTGCAAAGTGATGTTGCCTGAAAGCAGGGAACTGTTACAACTTCTCAAATCTTGTGATATGTTGCACAATGTAGATCGACCAAGGGGAATCCTAAATTGATGATTACATTCTTGCCCATTAGTTCCTTTCTGAAAACAATCTGTTCTAATTATGCTTTACAGACACAATAAAACCATGATTCAAAGCATTCTCACCTTGTAACATTTATACCCCTTACTTGGAATAAATTGACTCCAGAATCTGACAAATATGCAGAAGGCTTACTTATATGAGCAACAGAATACATTTCTAAATCCTTTGAATTGGAGCAGTTTTATTTGTATAGAATGATCTAAGAACTTTGTCAGTTTAGTTGAACTATTACATTACCTTCCAACTTACAATAGCAATGAGAAAAATGAGCATGTTGGAAACAAAACTAGTGTTGGAGCTGGAAAAACAATATCTGTAAAGAGAGGGGCGGCGCAGCGGTGGGGTTGCTGCCTTACAGTGCCAGAGATCAGTGTTAGATCCTTACTACGGGTACTTCTGTACGACCTTGTGCATTCTCCCTGTGACCACGTGGGTTTTCACCAATTTACGGTAAAAATTGTAAATTGTCCCTAGTGTGTAGAATAGTGCTAGTGTACAGGGTGATCGCTAGTCTTAAGGACACAATGTTTTGGTTTTAACTACTCATTAGACTGGACTTTGGAACTTCCATTTACACCATGCACATGTGACTTTCCAAGGAAGTTGTCATTCTGTTATGATTGTTATAACTTCTGGGTATTTGTGAACCTTTTAATTTGGGGTCGTGAAGTGTTCATATAGAAATGTGCTTTGATTAGGTGGAGGCTGAGAGGGTTGATGTTTAAACAAATCTGTTGTCTTATGTGCCCATGGGTTTGTTCTCTAGGCTGGCATTCTTCACTTTGGTGCATCTCACTCAGGATGATGATGGTAATATTGATGTCAAACCATCCAAGTTCCTAGCATGAAAATGAAACGGCATGTAAAGTTGAAATTGTCTCATGATCCAAATCTTTTAACTGTTGGTGTTATCCACAAGGTCTTAAGTCTAAGTTCACAAAGAGCAGCACAATGTTGTCTGTATGATTTATTTAAATGTTAGATGGCCTGTTGCACAGCAGCCACCATGTGGACTTGTCCATGGCAGGACATCTCTAGACGGGTGTAGGTGCTTGTTAGTGCACATGTATGCATGCATTCATACATACATATAGGCAGGCTCGAGCACAGAGGCTCTTACTTCTGCAGCCACCTCACATCTCCTGCCTTCTCAACTCATTTGGTTTTCCTGTAATGAACCCTGCCATTTAGCCACCTCCCTCGTTCCCATGCAGACCCCTCCTACCACGACCCTTTGGCCTGCTGTTCTACCTCCACCTTCTCTCTACCTTCTACCTCCTCACCTTTACCCCGCCATCTTCTCCTCCTTTACTCTCTAACCTGAGATAAACTTTGTGGGGTGGGGAGAAGGTGGGCAGAAGAAAGGTTCCCTCGTCCATGGTAGACTGGACCCTTGAATAAAGTTTTTGGCTATCTAGCAGAGCCAGTGGCTGCTAAGGAATTCCTCCCCTGTCATTGGTACTTTGCAATCTTCATTCTGTAAGCGATCTTCATCTTTAGAACTGCCATTAAACTCAACTGGTGTGTTGAAGTTTGTTGAGCCTTAGTATATCCTATGCTATTTGAGGACAGATTCTTCTTCATCCTGTGAGATCAACTTGGGCCTCTGGAAGCAGGCATTTTTGACACTAGCACTGTCCTACACACTAAAGATTATTTACAATTTTTACTGAAGCCAATTCACGTACAAACCTGTATGTCTTTGGAATGCGGGAGGAAACCAGAGCACCCGGGGGGAAACCCACGCAGTCACGGGGTGAACGTACAAACTCCGTACAGACATCACCTGTAGTCAGGCGCTGTAAGGCAGCAACTCTACTGTTGCACCACCGCGCTGCCCTAATAATTTTAATAAATGATATAACAAAGATCCACAAGCTATTGAAATTCCTACTCCAGCATTCTGCTGTCAAAAATAAATTTCTAACCCAACAGCTCTAAAGTACACTTGTGGTATTGGGCAACCATTTGAAGCTTCATTTCAGCTGCATGGTGAAAGTATAAGCATGGGTCCATCTTACAGCCTGCTAAATTAGGAATTTGGTGAATTGAGGAAGGGTTTATTTCCCTGTACTTTAAAAAAAATGTCAGTTGAATTATTAAGAAGCATCAGCAGCTGCAAACTGAATCAAGAGTTTTAAAGATGTTAAAAATAACCAATGTGTGATCACAGGATAGTGGGTATTGCAGGTGTTTTCAATTCTAAATTATAAGCTAGTACATTAAAAAAAAACAATGTAACCTTAAAACTAGGCAATTAATAAGACTAAATTATGCTTAAAACAGCTAACCAGCTGAAAAGCTTGATTTTTATTTAAACTTATGAGACGAGTCCTTGTACTACAGGACTGGTGACATATCATAGCTGCAACATGTAGGAGCCAGTAGTAAGCAGAGTGATTCTCAGCACCACATCTACAGAAACTGTTTGTAGCTTAAGGAACTTCGTATCAGTTGGTGTCCTGGAGACTACAGGGAGGGAGAAAGTTATCTGGATACTTTGTACCAGGAGACAGTTATGCCTCTTCATTTGTGTCTTGTAGATTTGGTCAGTGATCGAAATAGGAGAGTATGGTCATGAGAGAGATAAGTAAAAGGACCCAGAAGATAACATATCCATCCTTGCACTTTCCCAACAGGTCCAAAGTTTCTTGCAAACTCTGGCAGAGAGCTGGGATTCTTAAGTGAATTAACAAATCTGCATGAGCATTATATAGGGTACCATTTAGACTGTGAGTGAAAAGGAATGTAGGCGGCAATAGGTTCAGCTTTGTAGAGGGTACCAGAAAGCTTTTTGCAAAAATCCGAAATCTTTCAAGGAGCTTGGCACCTTTCTATGGTGTGATTTTTATTTTTATACATGTGACCTCCTGGTTGACTGTACATTTAAATTTCTAGTGGTAGAGTGGTGTTCGCAGCTAACTTGAATTGTAGAAATCAGTGTAAAGACCATATTTGGTTAGTCTGAAGGGGCTTAGTAGCCATTTTATAGTTTTTGAATAACAACTATTTTGAGTTTAGAATATCAATTCCGTAAACATAGGTGATGGTTTTGTCAAGTCCTTTTTCCTACTGCCTCAGTTTTCTGAAGTGAGAAGTTAATATCAGAACAATTATTTCTGAAGTGGACACTTCTAACACTGGGTTCAGTCTTAGATTAAATCACTTTACTTAATCCAGGTGTGGTAAAATTGCAAATTACTTTGCATTTAATATTAATTCATTAATTGCATTTTGGGAAATCAAACCAGGGCATGACCTTCAGAGTAAACTTTAGGGCCCTGGAGAGTGCTGTAGAGAAGAGGGATTTTGAGTACAGATACATAGTTCCCTGAAAGTGGCATCACAGGTAGATGGGGTATTAAAGAATGGTTTTGATACATTGGCCTTCATCAGTCAGGGTATTGAGTATAGAAGTTTTTGATAAGGTACTATCGCAATGTTTAAGAAACATTTAGACTTGTACATGGATAGGGTACGTTTAGAGGGAGATGGGCCAAGCGCAGGCAGGTGGAACTAGTGTAGATGGGACATGTTGGTCGGTGTGGGCAAGGTAGACCGAAGGGCCAGTTTCCACTCTCTGTGATGCTCTATGACTCTAAATTAGATGTTACATGGTTAGGAAAGGTTGAGAGGAATATGGATCGAGAGCAGGCAAATGGAACAAGCTTAGATAGGCTTCAGCGAATTTGGCCTAAGGGCCTGTTTCCATGCTGTGATTCTAATTCTCCGTGAATTGACGGAATATTTTATTTCA
Organism: Malacoraja senta; assembly: GCA_038087875.1. Taxonomy (NCBI): domain Eukaryota; kingdom Metazoa; phylum Chordata; class Chondrichthyes; order Rajiformes; family Rajidae; genus Malacoraja; species Malacoraja senta. The sequence goes on along the minus strand of CM076000.1, from coordinate 1,956,989 downwards.
TTAAAGGTGCAAGTTACCTCATTCAGTTTCCCTCTCTCCACAGATGGTGCCTAATCTATAGGGTATTACCAGCATTCTGCTATTTTCTGCCTCCTTCAAACATATTCTTTTAAAAATGTTCTCAAACTATCTTCATCTATTAATTAGATGCCTCCAAAAACAGTGTTTCACCTGGTCAAACTAGGTCTTCATCTAATTGCAGAAATTCCCTTTGTTCTCTATACCTCTATACCTCTACCCCAACTCTTCCCCCCCCCCCCCCCCCCCCCATCCCAAACCATCACTACACAATAAACCTCATCTTTTTTTCCCTTGTGTTTCCACTTCTGGTGAAGTAATTGATCTGAACCTGAACATTACTTTGCTCTGTTTTTCACTGCATAGAATGCTGTCTGACCGTTTGATTATTTCCAGTGTGTATTTTCCAGGTTTCCAGCATTTGCAGTTCTCTGAACAGCAGTTTACATTTTTAGAAAATCAATGTGAATTTGAAGTAAACGTGGCTTAACATCTGCCTATTTAGATGGCTCATCATCAGAGATAAGCACACCTTTATTCTTCATCTGAACACCAGAATTTAAAAAAAAATTAGTAATGCATCCTTTGTGTTCATTTAAACGTATCTTTGACCATGGCATGTAGGGTAACAATGTGTTAATAATAATGCATTGTTCTCATCCAGGTTCAAACAAAATTGGTGTTATTGATCAAAATGCAAACAGCATGGGCAATAAACTAATAGCAGTGCAGAGCCCTGTAATTCATCCATGGTTGAGTTACCTGATATTTAGCTGGCACAGAGTTCAAATGGTTGTTTCCTTACTATTTTATAATTTAATTGCAGTCATGCATAGTCTTGTTGACAACTGTTGCTCTACAAGGTATGTTGCAAAGCCTAGCTGGTATTTCATTACTGTACCAAAAGTGTGTGCTGAGCTCTCTTCCTTTGTGGAACTATTCCTTTTTTGCTGACTTTTTAAAGAATTTGGATGGCAGACTTTTTTAAAGAATTTAAAATGGCGAACAAAAGCTCAGATCTCAGAATACCAATCTTTACTCTGAGATTACACATTTTGATTAAAACACCTGACCAATAGTTTCTATTTTATTTTCTCCCTTGAACAAGTTGCTACATTAATTGTTAACTTCTCCTGTGACGCAGTTCCAATATTTAAGGCTGATTGAACAATTCTGATCTGAGTATTTGCAGTTTTGACTTAAGGTCAAGTCAAGTCAATTTTATTTCTATAGCACATTTAAAAACAACTCTCGTTGACCAAAGTGCTTTACATTGGTGCAGGTACTAACAATACATACATAGATACATACATACAGCGCTCCCTCAGAGGACCTCAAGAAAGGCTTGAGAGTAGAAATAAGTTTTAAATCTAGACTTAAAAGAGTTGATGGAGGGGGCAGTTCTGATGGGAAGAGGGATGCTGTTCCATAGTTTAGGAGCTGCAACCGCAAAAGCGCGGTCGCCCCTGAGCTTATGCCTAGACCGGGGGATGGTCAGTAACCCCAAATCGGCCGATCTGAGGGACCTGGAGGTGGTATGGTGGGGAAGCAGATTTTTGATGTAGGTGGGGTCAAGCCTGTTAAGGGCTTTGTATACATAAAGAAGGAGCTTGAAATTGACTCGGAACCATACAGGGAGCCAGTGGAGAGAGACCAGAATCGGGGTGATGTGGTCCCTTTTTCGGGTGCCCGTCAGGAGTCCCGCTGCGGCGTTTTGGACCAATTGCAGGCTGGGACAGGGATGATTGGCTGATGCCAGTGTAAAGGGAGTTGCAGTAATCAAGGCAGGAGGAGATAAATGAGTGGATGATCTTTTCAAGATCGTCAAATTGGAGGAATTTGAAAGTATCATGGGAAAGATTAAATAGATTTATTTTAAAACAACTGGATGTTTACTTGAAAAGTAAAAGTAAAAAGATGATAGTTTCTTACGGCACACAAGGTTATTCAGCTCATTGCCCATGTGTTGACTCTTTGAAAGACATCCCACTCCCCAGAAGTCTTCCTTGGACTTTTTCTTTTCAAGTAAACATCCAGTTGTTTTAAAATAAATATGTAATCTTTCCCATGATACTTTCAAATTTGAGATTAAAATAATTTAAAAGAAATATCCCACTTTAGTCGGTAAGGTGATTTCCTCGGGTTACTAACTTTCTAACCAGTATTAAAAGTTTTTCCTTTTCACTCCTATCTAAACTCTTAAGTATTTCGAACACTTCTATAAAAAATATCTCCCTGCTCCAAGGAGAATAATCTTGGGTTCATTCATCTCCCCTTATCCATAGTACTATTCTAATAAATCTTCTCTGCACCCTCTCTAAAGCTGGACATCCTAAAGTTATAAAAGTTATAAAAGCAAAGCAGTTAAATACTTTAAAAGCTGTATTCCACATGCTTTTGAATCGGTTGCTTCAACTTGCATACCTTAAGCTTTAATAGTTTTTCAGTACTAATATTTTTTAACATCCTTAACTATTCCATTTTATGGATATTTTTTCGTGCCTTGAATGTTGTTGGTTGTGTGAACTGGTCCTGGTGTAGCAGTAAACTATCTAGGTCCTGAACAATCAATGCAGTCAAGGGCCTTATCTTCAATTAAGCAATGAGATTTTTGGCTAGCAAATGGAGGAAGCACAATAGTTTTTGTTAAAAAAGGAAATTAAGGGAAAGCGAGATTGGAATTTCTTCAGTGTGGTTAGTTTTTTTAATCATCATTTTTACCTTTCAGAGTCATGGACTTCGTATGAAAACAGACCCTTTGGGCCAGACTATGCCAACCATCCATTCATACTAATCGTACATTAATCCCATTTTTATTCTTCCCACATTTTCATCAACTCCTCCCAGACGGTTCCACTCACCGACACACTATGACAATTTATGGTAGCCAATTAACCTACCAACCCGCTCATCTTCGGAATGTAGAAGAAAACAGGAGCACCCGAAGAAATGTATTTGGTTATGGAGAATGTTCAACCTCCATATTGAACCTCAAGACAACTGCTTTACTAACGGTGCCTTCGTGCTGTCTATACATTTATTTATATCTCTCTATTTATTCATATACCATTTTATACTTCTTGCTGTGAAGGAGTATAATCAGTTGATACTCATGACTGGCTTAAAATTACTCCAAATTATTTTCAACTAAATTGTACAGATTTCCCACTTGTTTATCACTTTTTAATTGACGTAATTTATCTTCCTCTGCTTTTGCATATACACTAACCTGACTATTTACAACAAATTGTATCATGATTAATAAAAGTTGTGGAATAAATAAGATGCTGTAGGGGTTGTTGAGTTCCTTATGCAGCTGTATGCATAGTTATATAAAAGCATTCCATGAGATTCTGTTCCTACACTGATGTATTAGTAGCTGGATCCTAGAACAATGAAGATTAGAACTTGAGTAACATCTGCACAGTTTGTTTTATTCATGGCTAGCTGCAGAAAAAGGCTGTTGAAGGTGAAAATCTAATATTTATGGCCAGTGTCAAGTTTCTATTATTGTGGCTGAGTGTGCACTAGCATTGAGAGTAGGCATTACTGCAGACAAAGAATTAATTGAATCAGTAGTTGACTGTCCTGAAGTTAAGGTAAACATTTAAAACAGGTTGTATTTGAGAAAATAACATTTAAGCGTGAACGTAGAATAGCACAGGAACACCCTTTTGACCCACCTTATCTGTGTCAACCCCGGCTCCCTGCTCAGGGTCTAATATCCACCATTCCCTGCCTGTCTATGTGCCTGTCCAAATGCCTCTCAAATGCTGTCATAGTATCTGCTTCCAACATCTTCCCTGCCAGCGCATTCCAGGCACCTACCACATTCCGTGTTAAAAAAAAAAAAAAAGCCTTTAAATTTTCCTACTGGTATTTGACTTTTCCACCTTGGTGGGGAAGTGGGGGAGAGAGATTATGACACTCGATCCCTGCTAAAATCTGAACTGGATGATCAGCAAAAATTGAGGTTAAGCTAAATAGGAGCAGAAGAATGTTTTAATGTCAATTCAGTGAATACATGAAATAAAGTCCTGCTAAAATGGTTGCATGTAGTATGCATTTCCTTGTACTTTCCATTTATGCAACAGATGGGACTCAGTGAGTGGCAACCCTATTCAGAAAAGGACACATTTCTGATTTCAGAAATTAGTTTCTTCAATCTGATACTGTTATGCAATGACACTGGTTGGAAAATGATCACTTATTGATTCTCATTTTGATTTGCCTTTTTGTAAACTCACTGCAAAATGATTCGGTGCACCACATTAATTTGCTGGAATAAATCCACAATATTGGAATTAAAGGCTCAAAGAAGGGTTTGACACTCTCCGGTTTGGTAAATAGACTTCAGTGAACATGCTGGAAATGCAATTATTGAGGTATAGCTTCCAATACTATCCTTAAGGAATTAAGTTATTTTTTCTTAAGGCTCAAAAACAAAAAATCTGATTCTTTATACCAAAACCCATTTGATTTCTATGACAAATGTATAAGACCTCAGTTTATGAACAAATGTTTCTCAGTTTATTTATAGTCGTGGAGATTTTGAAGCTAGCTGTCAAAATAAAAAATGAAATATAATTGTAATAATTAAAAATCAGTGATCACATGTTGAAATAGAACTGACAATTTCTGAACAAAAAACAAACTGCTGGAAGAACTCTGCATTGCAGGCAGCATCTGTGGGGGGACTCTTCAGACTGAACATTTAAGAAACTGAGAATTAGGTAGGTGTTAATATGCAGTTTGGAACAGGAAAAGTCTATCAATTGCAAGCGATTATCTAGAACCAATAGGTATTTGGGCTAGTGAGGACTACAGAAACATCTACATATTAATTGCATGCTGTTTATACACTTGGTAGGAGTCTTTGTGCAGCAATGGTGCCACTGACTGATACGCAAGCATTAGTGACCTCTTAAGTTAGCAATTAAATTTGGAAAGTATCACATTTGTTCTTAAATTGCAGCTTTACCTGGTCCATCGCATATTACTTTGTTAATCTGCACAGATTGCATCTGTTGGAAAATGTTAATAAGAGTTACATTTGATTTAATCACAAACTAAAACTTAAAGTGATGTATTCTGATTACGTTATTTAGTCAGTTAAAAATCTGAAATCAAACCCTATGAAGAGAATTTTACTCAACAATACAATGCAATGATTTTTGATATTCTCTGATAAATAGAGCAGTATGTTATGGGAGACCATTCTCTTATTTGTTATATCTTGGTGCAAAAGTGAAATTCAATAGGAAAGGTTTAGAGGCTGAACATTAGGGAAAGGTATTCCCCTGTTTATTATCTCCTCACTGTGACTTATTGACCAGGCAATCCTGGCTGATTTTTCTGGTCAAAGCCACCACTCTTGCATGTCACCCACCACACACTTTACTGATTCTTTTTGATAAAAGAAAACGTTTAAATTTACAATAACGTGGGTACTTCAAGTTGTGCCTTTGGTCAAGTGAAGGATGGATGGATAAGAGGTTTTAAGTTGGTCTGTTTTTCTTGAATTTCTGCCAAAGGTACTGTTGAGGCAGGTTCAGTAAAGTGTGCACCTGTGACACTGTTTTACTTATTTGGTATTTATTATTTTGCTTAATTTTTTTTTAGATTACGGAGTATATCTGCAGACTCTCCCTAAACAGATTAGTGTTGTTGATAAGATACACCTAGATCGAGTTGGCATGGAGCACAAAATTACGCACAACTTACCACTCACTTTGAAGACTTCATTTACTGAATGGAATAAAATAGGTTATTTTTAACAGTTTCCGTTGGCTTTTGATGAAATCTAGAATTATTTTTGTACACCTCTTTAAGATCACCCCTCATCCTTCTGCACTCCAAGGAATAGTCCTAGCCAGCTCTACCTCTCCTTGTAGCTCAAAACATCGAGTCCTGGCAACATCCTCAAATCTTCTCTGCACCCTTTCCAGCTTGACAACATCTCTATGATTCTCTCTGCTCTCTAGCTCTATGACCATATTTTAACCCAGAGTCTGAGGAAGTGTTCTGACCCGAAATGTCCACAATTCCTTTGCTCCAGAGGTGCTGCCTGACCCGCTGATTTACTCCAGCACTGTGTTTATCAATTGAATTTTCTATCTCTGGGCAACGTAGCAAAATTATTATACCATGGCTGTTTCCATGGAGGTGGCACATCATATAAAGTTTTCATTCATTCATTCATTCATTCATTCATTCATATGCAAGTGAACAGCAAGGGATATGAAAGGGAATGAATGCCACAATTTGATCTCTAGCATAAATAATGAGAAAACCAATATCAGAAAAGCTTAACCTACAGTTTTTAGAGATAGTTATGAGGGAAATTGAGATAATGCAGACCTACACTGGTTCTGTCAATTAAGGCTAGTCCAAGCAGAGAGCACAATACTTACATGTGTTAAATTAATTGGAACTCTATATTTTGATAAATTAACTTTGCACTGTATTTCTAAACTAAAACTGAACTTGAAGCTTATAACTATTCTTGTACTTTGGGAAAAGGAGCTTCCCATTTCCAAATTCCATTGAAAACCTCCTTGAGAAATGTGCAAGAATAAACATACAGTGTGTCGCCTTTATTCCATGCATGAAAAAGTTTGCTTCTAGATTTGCAGTTGAGAATTGGCCAAAGTTGAGAATTTTCAGTTGATTTATTTTGGATTTATTTCCAGTGAACTACTTGTGTTAAGGGGTATCAGACATGGCTAAATTGGTAACATGCTGAGTCAGAAGGGTGAGGGTTCAAATAATAATCCAAAGATTTCAGCATTAAAACAGGATCATCATTGCAGCAAGTAAAGAGGGAACCATGCACTTTTCTAAACTGTCTTTAGGATGTGATAGGATAAGCCCCTTTTCGATCGCCAGAACAGAAAATAAATTATACCCCTAGACAATGTTTAGTTTAGAAGCATGGCCGACCGAATCCATGACAACCATTGATCACCTGTTCACACTAGTTCTAGGTTATTTTACTTTTGCATCCACTCCCTATACCCCAGGGGCAATTTACAGAGGCCAATTAACCAACAAACCCTCAGTTTACCTTACCCAAAATACATAATTTGGACCATATCAAAATGCTTTTTGAGAGAATTTGCTGTTTGCAAATTGGTTGCAGAGATCCTCGTATTGCAATACCATACTTTATTAGCAATAAAGCAGCTTGGGACATCTAGATTCATGAAAGATGCTGGGTGGAATTTTGTTTTAAAACCACGGCTCTCTATCCTGGTGTAAATTTAAATGTAGTTTATACACATATGAATTTCATTACGATTCATGCAATTGTAGAGCATATTTATCAATAACTAATTTACAATTCACAATGAATATAAAGATTCTTTAAATTTGGAGTGATAATGGCAAACATAAATCTTTGATTTTTTGTTTAGCACTTGGGATGAAAACGCCCTTTTAATCTTGTTTTAGTATTTCTATCCCACCTTGACGCATCTCAAATTCAACTCAAAATGCAGTGATTTTAATTATAAATGTGAAGGGTGGGGGAGGTGTGGAGGCAGGGTGTGGTTTTAACTGATGAATTGCTTTTACAGAAATCTAGAAAAAGGCCAGAAAAGCAATTAAAACAAAAATGCAGATGCTGGAAATCTGAAATACAACCGGAAAATGCAAGTCTCTCAGTCGGCAAGGCAGTGATGAAACGGTCAAGTCTGATGAGAACTTGTTAACCTGAAGAATTAGCTTTGTTCTATCCTCATAGATGCTGCTAACCAGCTGATTTTATTTTTCTGGCTTTATATAATCCAGTAAAAAAAAATATTCTCCTGTTTATAGGAAGTAAACAAAATGTGGGAGCACCATCTGTTGTGAGAAGAATTGTTTCTAAAAAGGAAATGACTTGAAATCATGAGTATTGTCAGTGTGGAGTTGCCAGGCTTGGTCGGCAGTCCCATGCTGGTCAACAGTGATCAATACTTGGATCGTCCATGAGAAGGGGGGGAAGAGCAACAGGAAAGAAGTCCAATATGAAATCAGGAAACCTTGTAGCGGACCAGTGCCTTTGACGGAAAACCTTGCGCAACTCAATTATCACCATTGGTGTTATCAGAAACATGACATTTGATCTGCTTTTCGTGTGCTATATACTTCGTGCATATGTTTACATCGAATGTAGACACAAAATGCTGGAGTTACTCAGTGGGACAGGCAGCATCTCTGGAGAGAAGGAATGGGTGACGTTTCAGGTCGAGACCCTTCTTCAGACTGATGACAGGGCAGGGGGGAGTACAGAGATAGAATGTAGTCGGAGACAGTAAGACTGGTGGGTGAACTGGGAAGGGAGAGGGGAAGCAAGGGCTACTTGAAGTTAGAGAAGTTAATGTTCATACCGCTGGGATGTAAGCTACCCAAGCGAAATATGAGGTGCTGTTCCTCCAATTTGCGCTGGGCCTCTGACAATGGAGGAGGCCCAGGACAGAAAGGCCAGATAGGGAATGGGAGGGGGAGTTAAAGTGCTGAGCAACTGTGAGATCAGGTAGGTTAAGGCGGACTGAGCGGAGGTGTTCAGCGAAACGATAGCTAAGTCTGCGCTTGGTCTCGCCGATAGACAGGAGTTGACTGAGAGGAGGTGTTTACATTAAATATTTAACTTCCTTGTTTGGGTGACATGGTGGCGCAGCGATAGAGCGCCAGAGGCCCGGGTTCGATCCTGACAACGGGTACTGTCTGTACGGAGTTTGTACGTTTTCCCTGTGACTGAGTGGGTTTTCCCCAGATGCTCAGGTTTCCTCCCACATTCCAAAGACGTCCAGGTTTGTAGGTTAATTGGCTTCGAAAAAATTGTAAATTGTCCTTAGTGCCTAGGATAGTGTTAGTGTACAGGATCACTGGTCTGCGTGGACTCGGTGGGCCGAAGGGTCTGTTTACAAGCTGTATCTCTAAACTAAACTAATCTGTGATTCAAATAAGTTCTCTCAGTCAATAGACATGATTTTAGGCTTTATAGGTGTTTTAAAAAAACCCCATAAATGTTCTTTGGTGAACTTTCTTCTGCATCTTATGATTTATGTTGGGAGGACTGTTGCAAGCCCAGCAACCGGGTAGTTGAGGCAAGTAGGATAACAACATTTAAAAGACATTTGGATAGGTACATGGACAAAGAAGGTTTAGAGGGATATGGGCCAAACGCGGACAGATGGGACTAGTATAGATTGGGCATCTTGGTTGGCATGGGCAATTTGGGCCCAAGGGCCTGTTTCCATGCTGTATGATTCTATCCCATTCGTTGATATTGTTGAGAAGGTTCTGCAAAAAATAGGACTTCATCAAAGTAAAGATAAGATTTCACTACATAGTAATAGAGGGATCTTTGACCTGTCTCTTCCCCTTCCTCTATCCTTGCCATATTGTCCTCATTGCCATTCCCAAAGATTTTAAAGCATTAATTGTGGGATGCTGATAAACGCTTTTCTAGATGCAGTTCTCTTCCTTTAAAAAATGTGAATAAAAAAATGAATTCCATATTATTTCAGATAGTTTTGAAAGTTTAAACACATTTTTTCTACTTTGGGTGCAATTATATACTGTTCAAATTATTTAAAATAGTAAAAATTACTGGGACAACAAAATTGAACAATTTCTAATGTGGGCACTGCAAAAAAAGCTGCATAAGGCCTTGAATTGTAAACCTATGTTTATGTAACCAAATGTTTAGGAACTATTTTGATTTTTATGAATAACTAAAGTAATTCCTCTGGTTAGTGATGAATATAGGATTAATCAGCACTAAACATGGACATAACATAGAGTGGGTGTTTTGTTACAACACATAGCAGGTATGTATAAAATCCATGTGCTGTTCCCACTAACAGCCTGAGGTGAAGAGTGAACAGAAGATATGTGAAGGCATTGCTTTGATGTTAATAAACCTAAATGAAAGTCAAAAATCAAAGTGCTCTGTGTAAATGGCTGTGTTATGAAAAGAATAAAGGTACGAAAGAGTCTGTAATTAGGTATAATTGGTGCTTTTGGACTAGTTATTTCCCCCTTTGCAATAGAATGAATGGTTTGTCTTTTTTTTCCTATATAAAACAGCCCCGGTGAACAACCCGCAGTAAACTTAAAGGTGTTTTTTAAAAAACGGTGATTACATGTGGATGACACAGCCTATGGGTTTTTTTCGTACCCTGTCCTCTTAAAGCATTCTGTCTGGCCAGCTGGCGAAGAGTAATGCAGAAATCAAAACACCTGCTCTTTTACTGGAGAAATTAATAGATAAAGCTGTCAGGAAAGACTTTGTTGTGGTGATATTTTAAAAAGAAAAATACAGGAGAACCACAAACTCGCTGTTTCTCTACCTAAAACCCACAAGGGACTGACTGTCCCCCAGCGGAGCCATTCGTAACCACATCAAAGTAGATACCAGAACGATGGGTGGACAATCTAATGAGTAAATTTAAAATGTTTGTACATAAAAAATTCCATGGAGGTTTTCTTACTGAACTGATTGGGAGAAATCCAATGAAATGAATAACTATTAATGCCTAAAATGAATGTTGCAATGTATTTGGTTGCTATAGAAATGATGGCAACAATAACCCATCTCAATGTACATATTTTATCACATCCATGGTGAAATTGCCTCCTTTCTGCATTACCCACAATAGCTGTATTTTGAAAGTAGTTTGCACAATTACTTTATGTAAGGGTTAACAGTACCAGTAACTCTCACTCTTGCATTGATTTTACTTTGCAGTCACCAAGAAACAATCAAAGATAGACACAAAAAGCTGGAGTAACTCAGCAGGACAGGCAGCATCTCTGGAGAAAAGGAAGGTTTCGAGTCAAGACCCTTCAGACTGCAAACATTCAAATACTGACAAGCAAAGTGCTTCATCTTCAGCTGTCTTCAACTACTTGATAATTCTGTGGAGAATTGTCATAGAGCAGTACAGCAGAGGAACACACTTTGGCCCACATTGTCTGTGATGACCATGATCTGTAATGAAACTACTCCCATTTGCCTGTCCTCCCAATTTGCTGCCTGTCGATGTGCTTGTCCAAATGCCTCTTAAAACGAAATTTTTGAGGCACTTAGTGGTTCCGTCAGCATCTGTGGGGAATGGATAGGAGATGTTTCGGATCGGGACTCTTCTTCCTGGTTTTGCAATTTTCGTTTTTATTGTAATATGTCTCTTGCGATGGAAGTACATTGCATATTCTGATTGCGAAAGCACAATGGTTTAGTTTATTATTGTCACGTGTCCCGAGGTACAGTGAAAGGCTTTTGTTTGTCCAGTCAAAGGAAAGACTATCCACGATTACAATTAAGTGCACTTCACTGGAGGTTCAATTTGCACTGCCAAATTGGATCTCACTGAAGCATTGTCGATCCTTGCTGTCTGTATTATTTTAAAAGATCATTGATTACTTGCAGCTCAGTTGCTGATTGATTAATTTGTGGAATGTTTGTTGTTAGAAACTAATATATGATGATTCAAGATTTTGATAGTTTAAAATTTACAAGGAATGGTGTGGCGGAAGACTTTCGTTCCATTGGCCTTCATCAGTCAGTGCATTGAGCATACAAGTTGAGATGTTATGTTGTGTACAACATGTTGTTGCTGCTGCATTTAGAGTAAGCTATGGGAAGGCTGTCATTGAGCTGGAAAGAGTACAGAGAAGATTTATAAGGGCTTGAGGGCCTGAGCTATAGGGAGTGATTGGGCAGACTAAGGCTCAAGTCCTTGGAACATGGGAGGCTGAGGGATGATTTTATAGAGTATATAAAATCATGAGGGAAATAGTGTGAATGCACAGTCTTTTATCTGGGGGCAGGGAATCAAAAATTACGGACATGGATTTAAGATGAGAGGGGAAGATTTAGTAGACAACGTTATTACACAGAGGATAGTGGGTATATGGAACATGTTGCCAGTAGTTGAGGCAGTGCTACCAGGTCGTCCATGCAAACCAAGATGTCTGTCTGGGCTAGTCCAATTTGCTGTGTTTGGCCCATTCCCGCAACCCATTTTCTGTCCATGTGTTCAAATGTCGTTTACGTTTGTAATTGTACCCACCTGTACAGCTCCTGGGGAAGCCCATTCCATATAACCACATAACTGTGCAAAACATTGCCCCTCTGGTCCCTTTTAAATCTTCCCTTTTTCTCATTAAATCTGTGCCCTTTAGTTTTAGACTGTGACCATTCACAATATCTACCCTGCTCGTGATTTTATACACCTCTCAAGATCACCTCTCAACCTCCTACACTGTGGAGGGAAATAATCTCAGCCTCTCCTCGTAACTCAAGCCCCCAAGTCCCAGTATGATTCTTATGAATCTTTTTTTTCTCTGTGCCTTTTCCAGCTTAATTACATTCTTTCTGTAGCTGATGACTAGAACTGCACACAATACCTCTAATGTGGTCTCATCAATGATTTGGCTTTAAGAAAATAACCATGGGCTAAATAAATGGAGGCTGGAAGTTGGGAGTATTGGGCTCGGGATGGTAGAGTGACATATCTATATTACTAAAAGTCTGATCTTGACCACTTCCTGTTGTTTTGTATATTGATTTTATAAAAAATTCTGCCACTTATGGCTGTGCTTTTTGGCCATCTTACTCAGTCCCCCCCCCCCCCTGCGCAGGACGAGGATTTTTCCCATCGATGAAAAATAAAAGAGTTATTAGTGTTTAAAAATGTTGAGATTCTCTCTCCTGTCAATCATGCCATGAAGGCCACGCCCCTTCTGGTGGGAGGAGGGGGGACTATAAAGCCCAGAAGTGTGGGCGTGGCTCTGTCTCTGCAAGATGGAGGAGGGAGAGGTCACGATTCGCTGTTTTTAGTGGCCTTGCACCCTGCTTGAAATGGTATGAAACTGCACTTGAACTTGGTGGCCTTGCACCTGCTTGAAGTGGTAAGAAACTGCTCTTGAATTTGGTGGCCTTGCACCCTGCTTGAAATGGAATTTCAAGGAATAGCCGTGAGTCAACTGCCAGCACAACAGGCTTGAGTGACTGAGCCGCCAGCCCAAGAATCCATTTGGCCCACAATGTCCATACTAGCCCTCTGGAAACCAGTCCCTTCATCCCACAACACCCATACTAGCGCTCCAGAAAGCACCTCCCACCCCCCCCACTGGCCACCAATATTGGAATTGGTGGAGAGGTGAAAAGCCAAGGCGGACCATAAGAGGAGCATAGAGTCCCACCTGTCCAGCAATAATACACGGAAGACCTGAGTGCGCCGCTGGCAGAGAAGCTAAATTGCTTCTTTTCCCGCTTTGAAACATCACAACAGCAGCACCCATCTGCTACAGCCCTGCTCCCACCCTCACCTGGCTCCTGTACTACTCCACTCACTGTAAGGGAGAACGATGTCAGACGGGTGCACCTGGCAGTGAACCCCAAGAAGGCTGCCGGCCCGGATGGAGTGCCTGGTAGGGTGCTTAAAGCGTGTGCCCACCAGCTCACTGGCATCTTCACCAGAATCTTCAACCTCTCCCTGGACCAGGCAGTTATCCCGTCCTGCCTAAAATCAGCCACAATTGTCCCAGTGCCGAAGAAGTCTCCCATCACCAGCCTAAATGATTACCGTCCCGTGGCTCTCACTCCGGTACTCACGAAGTGCTTCGAGAGATTGGTCCTCCAGCACATCAAGGATTATCTCCCTCCAAACTTCGACCCTCACCAATTCGCCTATCGCCCAAACAGATCCACAGAAGACGCCATCACCGTAGCTCTCCACTCTGTGCTGAGCCACCTGGAGCAGGGGCAGAGCTACGTCCGGATGCTCTTTGTGGATTACAGCTCAGCTTTCAATACTATCATTCCGGACATTCTCATCGACAATCTGGTCACTCCCGGCCTCCCCACTCTCACATGTGCCTGGATAAAGGACTTCCTCACCAACCGGCCCCAGACTGTGAGACTCGGCCCCCACCTCTCCTCCACTCGCATGTTGAGTACCGGCTCCCCACAGGGCTGTGTGCTAAGCCCCCTCCTATACTGTCTCTACACCCACGACTGTAGTCCGGCCCACAACAACAACCGCATCGTCAAGTTTGCTGACGACACTTCAGTAGTCGGACTCATCTCAAGGGGAGACGAGGCAGCCTATAGAGAGGAAGTCCTGAAGTTGACAGCCTGCTGCTCAGAAAACAACTTGGCTCTGAACACCAAGGAAACAAAAGAGCTCATTGTCGACTTCAGGAGGCACAGCACCGACTTAGACCCCCTATACATCAACGGCGAGTGTGTGGAGAGGGTCTACACCTTCCGGTTTCTCGGCGTCCTCATCTCCGCTGACATCTCCTGGACAGACAACATCACAGCGGTCATCAAGAAGGCTCAGCAGCGGCTGCACTTCCTGAGGGTCCTCAGGAAGCACAACCTGGACTCCAAGCTGCTGCTGACTTTCTACCGCTCGTCCATTGAGAGCCTGCTTACATACTGCATTACAGCATGGTACGGCAGCTGCACCAGGGCAGACAGGGAGAGGCTCCAGAGGGCAGTTAGGGCAGCACAGAAGATCATTGGCTGCCCTCTCCCCTCCCTGATGGACATTTACACCTCCCGCTGCCTCAGCAGGGCGAAGAACATCATCAAGGACAGCTCCCATCCTGCATTTGGCCTGTTCAACCTGCTGCCCTCAGGGAGGCGCTATAGGTGCATCAGAACAAGGACAAATAGACTCAAGAACAGTTGCTTTCCAAAAGCCATAACCTCTCTGAACTCACACATGCACTGACTTCACAGCTTAACCCCCGGACTTCCATCTATCCACCTACTGTAATTTGTACTGTAACTGTAATTTTTAATATGTGCAATAACCCATACTGTATATAGGAATCCTATTTATTCACTATTCACCCATTGTCTTTTTATAGATATGTATATAGCGCCGCAGAACTGTGCACCTTATCCCCCCCCCCCCTTTTGTTTAGTTTTTTTGTTTTTTGAACTAATTACATGTCTGCACTGAGTACGAGCTGCTTTTGATCTCATTGTACATGTGTATAGTGACAATAAAATGGCATTCTATTCTATTCTATATTGCGTTGGGGGACCATCCCTCCTGTGTGATGCTGGGCCCACTTAGTCTAGTTAGATATAAGAATTGGGGAGGAGATTTTATGAAGATGGAATACAGGAGAAGACGATGCACATCATTATCGATTAAGTATATGTAAGATTGCATATCAATTGATTTAATTGGGGTGGAATTTAGGAAATATCATTCTTAACCATTCACCATTTTTTAACGGATATAACGAGTAGCTGTTCATTTTGGCTCTTTTTTTCAGAGCAATATTTTGAGCCTTGACCATGCAGATGAAATATAGTAAATATGTTCAGATATTGTTTTGCATTGAATCCAGACAACTAGACTGGCAAAAAAGACACACAGTGCTGGAGGAGTTAAGCGGGTCAGGCTGCATCCCTGGAGAACACGGATAGATTATGTTTTGGGTCGGGACCTTCTTCAGACGTAGTTCCTTGCATCCAACTAGACCAGCAGTTAGTACAGCAGCAAGGCTTTTGACAAGCTACTTGTTGAACACAGAAGTAACCGTGGATTACTGTGATAATCATGCAGGAAATGTTGTGGAGTCGACGCACTGTCCCAGTTGTTGGGCAGTTCAGGGGAGAATATCTCTGTTTGAAGTAAATTGGGATAATGTACTGAATGTGGCACTTTTAAAATTTGATTTTCTGTTTTGTACAATTTAACTAACTGCTGAACAAAGCTGCTTAAAGCAAGCTATTGGGCCTCCCTTTATTTGGTGTTAATACAATAATTCCAGAAAAGTTAAAATGATACATGTGTGAAAGTCACGAAGATCTGGTCTGGGATTATTATCATATTGTTTTATCTCCCAGTGTTGCACAATTAACTAGAGCAGTAAGCCTACTTCCACATAACTAAAGCCATTCAGACTGTTGGTGAGCTCGGGAGAGAATGATACCACAGAGCCTGCGCCTCTAATGCACCTAAATTTGGAACATACAATGGCGGTAAGTACAGAAACATTGAGAAGGTTTACTAAGCTGCCTGATAGCTTGTCTGACATGAATGAGTCAAAATCTCTCAACTTGTGAATCTATTGAATCCAATGCAAATTTGCTTGGATGAGTACCACACATCCTCTTCTGCACCCTAAATTGAAAGAGAACCTAAATGGAAAGAAAACCCTCTTAAAATGTCGTTTGAGACAAACAATTAACAGAGGTGTATCACTTCTGATGTCAATCACTTCTATTTAAGTGTCCTGGAAAATGTCAGAGTTAATGAGGCACAGATATTTAAGCATACCAATTCCATTTTGACTCTCCTAACTTTCTTTAACAAAGGAACCTGCACAAGACCAGATAGGGCACAACATAAATATCCCACTAACGAGTTTCTCCTGACCTAGTACTTAATGTTCACGGCCTTATCACTGCTAAGGAATGTTCTGTTTAAATAAACAATCCAAGATTTTAATTAGTTTCGGTTTCCCAGTTTTATATTTAAATAAGAACTATTCTACGTGGACACCTTTTAAGCTGAAAACCCATCTTGAAAGCATATATAGACCACTATTTACAGGTCATTTTCCAACATTCTCAATTTTTGATGTTCTTAGTCCTCTTGTCTCCCTCTCCACCAATTGTTTGTAAACTGAATGCAATTTGTCAAGTTAGAATTAATGAAGCAATAAGTAATGTGGATTATGGGCATTGCTGTTGAAACCAGTTACTTTGTTAATTATTCTAAAATAAGAGAATCTGCTCTAATGATGACAAACCATTTGAGTAACATAAGAATCGCCAGACAAGGGTCTCCCACATCTGAAAGCGTAGAATATGCTTTTCAGAAAAGACAGTTATTCTGTTGAAGTACTTCTAAAGAAGATTTATTCGTGATACAGGAAGATTAACTATAAATGGTTGTCTTACATGAAACCCATCTGACCAGAATGGACTGGCTACTGAATTGCTCCACGCAGATTGGGTGCGATTATATTTGTAAAACATGTTTCTTGAACAGATATGTCGTAATATTGATCTATGGAAGGTTCTGTTCTTCCTAAGCATCATTTACTTTTAATTTTACTTATGAAGTACTTTTTGCAATAAAATATAAGTGAAGATGCACTATAAATTTCATTGTTCTAACCAACCACAACTGAATATTACAAGATACTACCATACAGCCATATAATGCTCGATATAAACTTGAAGATCCTGGAAGATGGCTGGATGAGAAATGTTTACTTACCATTCTAGCAATTTAAACAAAGGCATGTTGCAGGTTTACTCTGTATTGAACCCGTGTTTTATCTTAAACTGACCTGGATGTTGTATACACATGAGCTTGGAAGGATGTGATTTAAATCTGCAAACTTTGCAAGTATGAATCTCTGTTTCGCATTGTCTGATAGAAAAAATATTTTGAGTGCTAATAATTGCAGTCCAACAAAATGTTATATACTATACAGCCTTGCTTTTTATTTGTAAAGTTTGTAATCTCTTGTTGGTTTGCTGGATTTGGCAAACTATTCACTCCAATAATTTTTGAAAAAGACCTAAATCTGTTGTTCAAATGTTTCCCCCTTTGTAATGGAACTGCCAAATGAGCACAATAATTCAGAGGGTCACAAAGTGCTGGAGTAACTCAGCGGGTCAGGCAGCATCTGACCCGCTCAGTCACTCCAACACTTGGTGTCCTTTTGTGTAAACCAGCACCTGCAGTTCCTTGCTTCTAAATTAAAAGAGGGTAATGTTTTTTTTAAATTATTTTGTGCATATTTAGTAATGTTCTGACTTGTGACAAAGTCTTTACAGGGAAACTCACTAATAATTTTTTTTGCAACCTTGAAAGCTTAAATATCTAAAGATTGACATTAATTATTTAAATGATGAGAAAAGTGAGAATGGCCAAGCCCATCTATAGATTTCATATTTTATTGACACTAACCTGTAATCCATTCTAATCATGTTATTAGTTGTGTATTTGCTGGTTGATTATTGCTATGCAGTGCAGGTTCGAAGCAGTGTATACATGTCGTATGAGAGAAAATTGTTTCTTTGGGATCCTCTGCATTTGAATTCCAAATTCTCGAACAATAATAAAATAAGTTCTATATGCTACTTGTGTACCTTTTTTGATTCATTTGAAACATAATTTTACAAAAATGTTTGTCTCACTTCCCAATTTTGTGGATTGTGAATGTGTTTATATCTGTCTCGTGTTGCAGCTGTGTATAGATGGTCCTCATTTAAACAAAAACAAAGGTACTAAGTATCCTGAAAGTGCAATGTTGAATTTATAATCAGAATCCCATCTATCTGAGCATGCATTTGTTATCTTCCTAAAATGAAAAAGCTGTTCCTCCTTCTGCCCTGTTGACAAAATTGCAGTTATGAGATAGATCTTCAAGCTATGAAGTAATGACTTGTCTGACTGTAAATTAGCCTTTCATTGTCTAAGCAAATGTTTCAAATATTTCACATGTGTACGCCAGAAGATATTTTTTGCCAAGAGATCCATTTCAGAAGGATTTGTGTGTAACTATCGCCATCCATTTTCAGCGATATGTTTGTTTAAGGTGACAACAGCCAATAATATTATCCTCCTCCTCCTTTGAGTTTCAAATGGAAAATATTATCAAGTCTCTTTCGTGCAAGTAATTGCTTATAAATTGGATTTACAAGGCTCATTGTATGACCAGGATAATTTTGATAAATTATCCATTAAGATGTTATCTATTACATAGGATTTATTTAAAGATTGGACTATTTACTTCTCTGGGCAGTATGTAAAATATTTTTAACTAGACTTTAGAGATCCAACGCCGAATCAAGCCCTTTGGCTCACAGAGTCTGCACTGACCAGCAATCACCCTGTACACTAACCTACACCCTGGGAACAATTTTACAACTTACCAAAGCCAATTAACCTACAAACTTGTACGTCTTTGGAGTGTGGGAGGAAAACCCACGCAGTTGAAAACTCTGTATAGACAACGCCTGTAGTCAAGATTGAACCCGGGTCCCTGGCGCTGTGAGGCAGCAACTCTACCGTTGTGCCACTGTGTCAACTAGCAAAGAATATTTCAGTTTTGTACTTGCCAGCCGAGTATGACTTTTTCATTTTTTTGTAAACGTGGTCAGAAATTAATTTCTATTTTACTACTTCAAAAATGTCTGTTTTTGCTTTGTAACATTCGGATGCTGACCTAAATTTAATTGTTATTCATTTCTTAAATGATAGTAAAATGTTTTCTTTGAGATTGGGGATTGGATATTTAAGGACTGCCATCTGCAATGGGCCTCGTGATCTTTGAAGAAATATACTTGTGGAATGGGTGTCTGAGCTCAACGTGTACAAAGATGGCATGCTTTCCTATGTTGGGTTATGCCTTGTGCATCTGAAACTCCATTCTCAACATTTTTTTGAGAACTTGGTTTCACTCAATCATTTTGTAGAAATGTAACTCTTACTTTTAATCAGTTACTTTCAGCAATTGTGATGGTCATAGGACAGCAGAAACGAGACCTTGTTTCCTCCATGTCCAACCAATCATTTCTCCCTACTTGCACTAATCCCATTTGCCCACACTAGGTCTGTATCCTTCCATACCCTGTCAATTACAGTGCCCTCCATAATGTTTGGGACAAAGACCCATCATTTATTTATTTGCCTCTGTGCTCCACGATTTGAGATTTGTAATAGAAAAAAAATCACGTCAGATTTTAATAAAGGCCATTTTTTATCATTTTGGTTTCCCCATATAGAAATTACAGCAGTGTTTATACATAGTCCCCCCCCCCCCCTCCAAATTCCAGGGCACCATAATGTTTGGGACACATGGCTTCACAGGTGTTTGTAATTGCTCAGGTGTGTTTAAATGCCTCCTTAATGCAGGTATAAGAGAGCACTCAGCACATAGTCTTTCCTCCAGTCTTTCCATGACATTTGGAAAGTTTTATTGCTGTTTATCAAAATGAGGACCAAAGTTGTGCCAATGAAAGTCAAAGAAGCCATTATGAGACTGAGAAACAAGAATAAAACTGTTAGAGACATCAGGCAAACCTTAGGCTTACCAAAATCAACTGTTTGGAACATCGTTAAGAAAAAAGAGAGCACTGGTGAGCTTACTAATCGCAAAGGGACTGGCAGGCCAAGGAAGACCTCCACAGCTGATGACAAAAGAATTCTCTCTATAATAAAGAAAAATCCCCAAACACCTGTCTGACAGATCAGAAACACTCTTCAGGAGTCAGGTGTGGATTTGTCAATGACCACTGTCAGCAGAAGACTTCATGAACAGAAATACAGAGGCTACACTGCAAGATACAAACCACAGGTTAGCCGCAAAAATAGGATGGCCAGGTTACAGTTTGCCAAGAAGTATGTAAAAAATTATCTAGAATTTTATATATTTAAACAATGATGTGGAATTTTAGATAGTTGAATAAATAAATAACGTGATTATAGTAAAATGTGAAATTATCATGTTAAACAATTACCATAATATTTCAAAACATATATTGCCACTAATTATAGCTTGGTATACAATTTAAAATCTTGCTTTGACATAAAACGAAGCAGACAATTTCAGGGTATATTACAGCCATATTAATTTGTAAATAGCTTAAATTCACATCAGTTCAAGTAATTTCGCTTGATTGCTGTGGGGAACTGTGCTGCAAGTGAATAGAGTGCTAAGTCATGATGCATAGATCTGTTTCATGGTACAGTAACGCTGATCACCGGTAATTTTGGCATCCTGAGAGTTACAGCCAGACCAATATATTTTCATCATGTTAGTGCCCAGGGAAACTATAGCATGACATTTAAACTACAAATGGGAGCGGGGTTTTTTTCCAATCACTCCAAAGAATCAGACCTCAAACTTAAATGTGGCTGTCTTATAAGCCAGTTCGGTATTCCGAAATACGCAAGGAATCATGGGATTTTTCAAAGGTCATTCGAGAATAATAAAAGCGAATGGGGTGCCTGGTAGCGGGGGAGAGCGGGGTGCATCAGCGAGTGAGAGGGGGTAGATGCGAGTGGGAGACAGGGAGAGACGGTGAGAGGTGGGGGAGAGAGGTTTCAGTTAGACAGACAGCCACTGGTAAAGCCATGGCTCGTTGCTTCTAGGAGAGTCGAGAAAATGTCCTCAATCGAGAGAATGCAACTTCAAAACCCCCTCGTCTCGACTGCGCTGGAGATTTCCGCAGGTGCAAGGAACAAATTACCTGTAGATTGGTTACTTCTTACTAACCAATTGTAGTGCTTGTTAGTAGGTGCTCCGCCTACTATGCGGTTTATATTATCAGGAGTTTGCCTACGTAATTTAGTCTGAGTAGCTACTAGTTACTATAACACCTTGCAGACGAATGCTGTAAGAATACTTTAATAAATATGTGTTGTACCTTGACGTGTGCACGAATCGACTCATTACATGGTGTCAGAAGTGGGATCTGCCAAAACGAGCTCTTGGCAGAACGGAACACACGGATGCGTTGCCTATTTGAGCAGCAACTTCCTCTACCGTTCGCACAGGGTAGTGTGGGCGTTTGATAGTTGTGTTGAGGTCCCTGGGGTTGATGCAGATACGAATTTCTTCCTTGTTTTTCTTTGTTGCAACCACCATGGTGGAAACCCATTCAGATGGGTCAGTAACTATAGCAATGACGCCCAGGGAGACCATCCGCAGGAGCTCATTGTGTACTCTGTCGCGCATGACATGCGGAACACGATGTGGTGCTCGGACCACAGGAGTGACTTTGGGATCAACGGCGATGTATTTGCGGGGCAGCTTACCAAGCTCGTCGTTGAACAGCTCTCTATATTGAGAGAGTATCTGCTGAGTGGGGCCCCCAGCGAGAAAGAGTTGATGGACTGCACGGCCAAAGTAGACTAGGCCCAGATCGTGGCATGCATTGATACCAAGCAGAGTTTCAGAATCCCCTCAGACGATATAAAACTTAAGGGTATGAGACTGCGAGTCTATGATGCAGTTTAAATCAGTTTCTCCAAGCGGGTGCAGAACATCACCCCCGTAGGCACATAGCGTGGCCAAAGCTTTTTCAACATGCTCGTCCCCGGTCCCCGGTCCCCGGTCCCTTCCCCAGTCACTTCACCGGTGAAAGGAGGAGATGCTGATTTGTACCACACATGCGCCAGACAGGTCAGCAGGCCACCCCTTAGAGACAGTGATTTTGTGTAACCATCTATACTTCCCCATATGCGTTATTAGCGTTTCGGTTACTGTATTGTTTAGCCACCATGTATTCACGTATCTATGCTTTATTTTGTTTCTACAAGGTAGGATGTAGCTTAGTTACTTCTTACTAACCAATTGTGGTGCTTGTTAGTAGAAGCTCCGCCTACTATGCGGTTTATATTATTAGGAGTTTGCCTACGTAATTTAGTCTGAGTAGCTGCTAGTTACTATAACACCTTGCAGATGAATGCTGTAAGAGTACTTTAATAAATATGTGTTGTACCTTGACGTGTGCACGAATCGACTCATTACATGACCTAAAGTTTGCATTGAGTGAACTGAGTGTTCTTACCGTCCTCGTTATACACCAGCGTTTTGTGAGAGTGGTTGGATACCGGGATCGAGGAGTCAGCGCCCGACGGGTGAGTGGCCCGCGGTAGCTGGTGCCTCTCCGCTCGCTGCTGGAAGAATTGACACCTCTACTCCCCGGGTCGGGCACTGCCTCCTTGACCCCGCTACTTGGCGGCGGTCGACTAGGAATCCAGAGCATCGCCGATGCCTCATACCAGCTCCTGATCCCCCGCCGCCTGTCTGGATAATGTGACCGACATTGGTTGAGCTGAAGCTGGCATCCAACCAATCTCACAAAACGCCGATGTACGACGAGGACGTTAAGAACACCCAGTTCACTCAACGCAAACATTAGGTCATTTGTTCCTTGCGCCCATGGAAATCCCCGCTCCCATCCATCCCAACCACAGCGCAAAAGTCTAATGTGTAGGAAGTCTGAAGGAGGGTCTTCTATCCAGAGGTCCGCGGACGGGAGTGTTGGTCTAGGCCCGCAGTCAGCGAGGAGGGGGAGGTGCCGGCCCCAGCTTGACTCTGCTTGTCCAGCCGGCGGGACGAGCGGGGTTGAGCTGGAGTTGGTGCGTCTTTTCAACACCGTCTTCTGGCCTGAGCCGCCGCTGAGACGGGCCAGCGCCCCACCGGGACAGGCAGAGCCGAGCTGGAGCCGGCCCACCTCTCCTCCCCGTCTCCGCGCTCCCGTCCAGCTCCCACTGGTCCGGGGCCGCCCCCGGACGGGACACTTGGGAGGGGACGGGGACGACCCAGCGGCGGCTGGATAGGGACGAGACGCAGGTCTGCACCCATGCAGCGGCACGGCCGCCGCGAGTGTTTAGCCCGAGCGACCTATGACCTGTGCATGCGCAGTCGGAATACCAAACTGGCTTATTGCATTTCTATTCTTTTCTATTGGTGCCCCAAATTTGAGGATGCATCATTGTGTTGCCTCTGAACTTCAATGTTATAATTGAGAAAACATAAGCAGTAGTTAAACACTCCTCAAACAGCAGTTTATATATTTATAATGTGTGTGTATATATAGTACAACAAAAAAGTTATTTACTGAAAATAGCTTGCACCAATGAAGTCATGGTAAATCACTATATAGCCTATTCTCTTGATGTTTATAATTATGAAACTGAAGTGACCCATTTTGACTTAGCAGTGCTTTTATGGGCTAATCGCTTGGATTTGCTTTTTGACATTATTGGCAATATGCTTTCAAATCTTTCACATCTGTGAAGCTAAAGTCAAATCTTTAAAATGACGAATAAGTTTACTAGTCACCTATCCAGATTTACCAGAAAAGAAATCACAATCTTCAAATTAAGATTACTTTTTTTTTTCTCGTAAAAAATACTTCCCTTGTTTCACCTGTGTCTAATTTGCACGGCAGCAATTCCACTAACTAGGGAGCTGCCAAGTAAACAGATTTCAAATGATCATGTGGGCCAGTATTCACAAATGGTGCTAATTATAGGGAAACAAGTTCAAGTGGTGAAGTCAGCCCTTTCATTCCGGTTCCCAGTTTTCTCTCCTGTGATGGGGGGTTTTCTGTTTGAATGGCATTCTACATTCTCTATTCAGGATTTGAGTTGGCTGGGCAGTTTTCATACATCACTAATCGTTCTGTAACAATTTTGTATCATTTTCTCATCCATGCTTTTATCTCAGATTCCTAATAGTTTAAAAAAAATGCTTAATGTCTAAATTGGAGATTTCACAAGTAAAATAAAAGGGTTTTTTTCTATAAATCTATTTGATGTTATTAAAATTGCATAAATCTTATTTATTTTTCAGGGTACATTTAAAAATAACCAGGTATCGCAAAGTACCGGTGGTGTGCATATATGTCTCAATTAAATTAGCAAAGATACTCCCTGCTGAAATCTCAAAAGAAATTGCAATGAGCAGCTACTACCTTTAGAGAGACAGTGTGGAAACAGGCCCTTTGGCCCATCAAGTCTGCGCCAACCATCAATCACCCCGTACATTAACGCCATCCTACTGAGGGACAATTGGCAATTTTACTGAAGCCAGTTCACCAACAAACCTGTCTTTGGAGTTTGAGATGAAACGGGAGCACCTGGGGAAAACCCTTGAGGTCACAGGGAGAACGTACAAACTCCAAACAGACAGCATCCAAGGTTAGGATTGAAACCGGGTCTCTGGTGCTGTAAGGCAGCAACTCTACCACTGTGCCACACCCGTTAATTGTTTATTGTAAATTCCTATTAAATAACATTTGAGATGTTTGTGCTGAGATTCAACAGCGGCCCCTATGGAACCCCACAAATCATGCTAGTTCCTTGTTCTGATACCATGGGCTCTTATCTTGTTTTGCAGCCATGCATGTAGCACTTTATCAAAGGCCTTCTGAAAATCCAAGTAAACAACATTCACTGACTCTCCAGAGTGAGCTAGTCAATTGGGTGGAAAATTGGTGGAAGGAGTCGAGGGTGGTTGCCAACTGAATATGGTACAATACTTTAGAACTGAAAACGTTTATTTCTTGCAGAAAGTAGAAATTGCTGACCAGTGGTTGAATTTTGCCGGCTGTCTTTGGTCTTACCGACAAAGTTTTGTCCAAATGTTTCTTCCTGCAATGAAAAGGGCAGCATGGTGGCACTGCGTAGAGTTGCTGCCTAAAAGGCCTGTCTCACGAGTCTGCGGTCATTGGTGGCGAAACGGGAAGAATCTGCCGCCATAGACCGCGCACTCGTGAGAACGTACAATTCCCAACACCGCACGGTGCTAAAATAAAATCGACAATGTTGAAAACTATATACTCACCGCACAACCTCCACCAGTGATGCACGAGTGCGGCACGGCCGCCCGCACGGGCCGCCGCCAGTGTGGCTCGAGCGCCGTGCGTCAAACCTCCACTGCCACAGCCTCCGCCAGTGAGGCACGTGCCTCCGCCAGTGAGGCACGTGTGCTGCACGGCCGCAGGCACAGCCACCGCTACAGCGCCGCGATCAGGATGGCCGCCGCCACAGCCGCCGCTAGTGAGTCACGTGCGGCGGGCCGACGTCATCGCAGTCGGCCCGCCCTTTTTTTTACTTACCGCAAGCACGTGGGACCCGCCGTGTTTGAATTACTCGGCCCCCGCGCAGCATCCGTGCGGCGCTCCGGTGGATAGGCTCGCCGCTCTCGCCGTTGCCGCGCGGTCCCCGCTACCGGCGACGCCGCGCTTCACCGCCGATGACCGCAAACAGGTAAGACAGAGCCCTTACAGTGCAAGAGGACCCTGGAAAGCTGCAGCGGAATTAATCATTTATTATCTAACCCTATCAAAATGCAAACCGTTTGTGTCAAATACCTTCCATCTTTGAGGTGAAGAAAGTCATAGATTTAACTCTTATGGTAATGATCATTACTGTAATGCCACATTCCGAACACAGTCAACTGAATACACCAGTGGCAGTACAGTGGTGCAGCGTTAGTGCTGCTGGGTTACAGCGCCAGAGACCTGGGTTCGATCCTGACTACGGGTCAGGCACGTGCTGTGAGTAATTACTCAGGGTAGGCAGTCAGTCGGCTTTAAAAAAAAATCTTAAACTGTGCATGCGCAGATTGTTCTCTCCGTAAAAATAAAAAATAAAAATAAGTAACAATTCAATTTGCCAAAGGATTCCAAATCTCCTTCATTTTTTAAATTACTGAATGGGTGGGGGATGGAGGATGAAGGCAGGTGGAGAGATGGTGGTAAAAACGGGAGTTCCTTTCACAGCGTGTGGAGAGGTTGTGCCAGGGGTAACGTTGCGGGGAGGGCAGGAGTGTTGAGAAGGAGGGGGTCGGGGATTATGTCAGTAACTCACTCACCGCTGCTGCAGCGCTCCGGGCACGGACAGCAGAACTGGCCGCCACATCTGGGGAAGGAAGCAGCTCGGGTGGCTGTGAGCGGCTGCCATTTCAGTGCCTTCTGCCGGCCCGCTCACCTCTGGCAGTGCTCTCCGTCTGAACATCTCTCACCTGCTGCTCGCAGGCTTCGCTCATGTCAGCCGCTTCCCACAAATCCTTAAATTCCCACAGCTGAGTAACCTCAATTGGTCCCTTGAACGCGCTGTCGGAATTTAAGGATTTGCGGGAAGCGGCTGACAAGAGCGAGGCCGGCAAGCGGCAGGAGAGAGGTTTTCAGACATAGCACTGCCAGAGGTGAGCGGGCCGGCAGAAGGGGCTGTCCGGTCCCAGCGGCCGCTCGCAGCCACCCCAGGTACTTCTCCCCCCGGCCACAATGCGGTGGCTCCGTGCTCGGAGCGTCTCAAATGGGTTACTGGCCTGATCCCCGATCCCCTCCTTCACAACGCTCCTGCCCTCCCTGCAACCTTACCCCGGGCCAGACTCCCCAAACGCTGTGAAAGGAGTTCTCCCCCCACCCCCACCCCCCAGGAAATACGGTATTTAAAAACATATAGCACCAAGAAATGTATTTACCACGTTATTGGTACACGAACTCCATTCTTCTCTCCCAAGATACTCTTAAAATAATGACAATCCATGTTTGAAAAACCCGCCAAGAAACTAGCGCTGCGCATGCGCAGTAGGCTGCTGCGCCTGCGCAGTACAGCAAAGGCAGAATTTCAGCTGCCTTCAGCCCCGCTTGTCATTAACGGCTTGAAGCAGCGTCGACGGCACGTGAGCTGCACAGACCTTCAAGGGTTACAAGTGCTGCGGATGAAAGGCACGGAGAATTATGCCTACCTAAGAGATCGATCTCGTAGATAGGCATAATTCTCCCATGCCTTTATTATTTATATTTAACAATTACATTTTATAATTTTAGTCAGGGTAGGCGGTGCCTACCTTGCCTACCCTGACGGCATGTGCCTGCTATGGGTGCTGTCTGTACAGAGTTTTACGTTCTCCTTGTGACTGCATGGGTTTTCTCCGGATGCTCCAGTTTCCTCCCACACGCCAAAGACGTACAGGTTTGTAGGTTACCGTATTTCCCGGCAATGAAGACGCACCCCCAATTTAAGTTGCTAAATTTCGAGAAAAGGATGGCGAGACAGGATCAAGGGTTTGGTTTAGTCCAGGGGTCGACAACATCGCCTGCGTGCCCTGGGACTGGCTGCAGTTCCCAGATCCCTCGCATCCCCAGGACTAGCTGCAGTTCCCAGGTCGCCTGCCCCGGGACTAGCTGCAGTTCCCAGGTCGCCTGCCCTGGGACTGGCTGTAGCGCCCAGGTCGCATGCCCCGGGACTAGTAGAGAGATAGAGAGAGAGAGAGCGAGCCCGGGACGGAGCAGCCAGCAGCCCAGTAGCTACCCGCCAACCAGCACCTCCACCGGTTGCGCCTGTGCCGAAGAACACCGTGACTGGCTGGCGGGCGGGCCGGCAGAAGGCGCTGAGGTCGCGACCGGGTCCGGTCCCGGCGGTCGCTCGCAGCCACCCGAGCTACTTCCTTCCCCGGCCACAATGCGGTGGCTCCGCGGCAGCGGTGAGTGAGTGAGTTGCTGGCATGATCCCCGACCCCCTCCTTCTCAACGCTCCTGCCCTCCCCGCAACTTTCCCCCTGGCATCCAGCCAAGTTGTGCAACCCAGGCTGTGCTGACCTGGGCCAGACTCCCCACATGCTGTGAAAGGAACTCTCCCCCACCCCCCCCCCCCCCCCACCCCAGCAGCGCTGTCCTTTTACAGCCGCTTCCCACTTTACAGCCGCATCCCATCAGCTACCAGCAATGAGGGATAGACTTGGCTATCCCTCAGTACAGCAACATCGTTCTTGATGTTGCTGTACGGAGGGATAGCCAAGTCTATCTTTCTTGGCTAACAACCTTACCTTCGGCCTCCAAGCAGCAGGTAAATTTTTGTGCCTTATTTTGGGGTTAAAAATAGCGTCTTCATTGCCGGGAAATGCGGTAATTGGCTTTGGTAAAAATAGTAAATTTTCCCTAGTGTGTAGGATAGTGCTGGTGTAATGGGTGTTCGTTAATATCATATTTGTATAATATTATCTTAAATGCACAAATACCATCTACGGAGGGTATCAGAAGAGACTGGGAACAAGAGTTAGCTATTAAAATTTCAAAGGAAAGTTGGAATGAATACTTATTAAACGTGCATAAATGCTCGATTAATGTAAGACACACTTTAATACAATTTAAAATTTTACATAGATTATATTATTCGAAAACTAAAATTCATAAAATTTTCCCAAATGTATCATCTATTTGTGATAAATGTCAATCCCAAGAAGCTACCATAACGCACTCATTCGTTTCTTGTACAAAAATTCAAACATTTTGGAATGAAATTTTTGAAATCTTTACAAAGTTATTTAAAACAAGACTGATACCCAAAGCAGAATGGATTATCTTCGGTATAACGGAAGATGGTCCAGAACTAAATGTGTTTCAAAAGAAACTAATGGACTATGGGTTAATAACTGGAAAAAAGCTAATTCTAAAATTTTGGAAGAAGGCTCCAATACCAACTATAAATATGTGGATTTTCAAATATGTTTGAAACATTACACCTAGAAGAGATAAGACTCAGGTAAACCAGATCATTTCCACCTGACGTGGTCTGCATTTATAGAATTATTACAAACATAGGGTGCAAAAGTACTTTAAAAAAAAAAATTGAGGTCAGGTAAGGGGGGATGATAGTTGAAGAGTTGGTATGTCCAATTTGCGTAATGCTCATAAAAATATTTGTTTCTCTCTTTTTCCTCTTTCTTTCTTTCCTAGGGTCTATTTCTTAACTCTTTTTCTTTTGTTTTTAATTTTGCTCTTATAGGGTCTTCGTCCTTTTTTGTTGTCACATTTCCTACACTTCCACTTTTTCCTTCACTTTCTTCTTTCTTTCAATCTTTTCCTTTTCTAGTGTAAAAAATAAATGGAGTACATTAATTGTAAGAAGATATAAATGACAAGTACTAATGTATGTGGTTGTAATGTAATGTACTTCTAATAAAATACAAATTTAAAAAAAAAAAAAGTAATGGGTGTTCGCTGGTCGGCACGGACTCGATGGACCAAAGGGCCTATTTCCATGCTGTATTTGTGTCTAAATCATAGTTTGTCCACGGCTTGGATGCTAGTTTATTTGTGGGTGCCCACCATTGAACCTATCGTGGTAATTTTTTTGGGTGCTGACCAACAATAAGATTTATTGCTTACAAATTCAGCTGCTTGCTGTCCTCAGTTGTTTGGCTGCTGTGTTGCGGATTTGCATTCAATTTCAATTTCAATTTCAATCTCTTGGATTTGCTGCAAGTGGTATGCAGTCCACTATTATGACAAATGATAACTCTAACCAGTATAATAGTAAGATTAAACAAGAACTTACCTAAGTTTGAAGTTTGATCTTTATTTTATGAGGAGTTACGTAGGTGATTACGTGAAGAACCCCGCCAGTGCGCCTGCGCGTCAATCTTCAAAGCAGCGGTGTGAAATCACAAAAAACAACAACCGAAGTAATATAGTCTCATAATAAAACGAGTAATACAAGAACTTCCATCTGACTTTTATGATAGAGGGTAGGGTCGTGGTGGGCACGTAATCACCTACGTAACTCCTCATAAAATTAAGATCAAACTTCAAACTTAGGTAAGTTCTCATTTAATCTTACTATTTTACTTCTGAGTCACGTGAGTGACTACGTGAAGATTTTAAAGCTTTGTGATTTCATGCCGTGGATCAATCCCGGCTTCTCACTGCATAGATTGACTCGGAACGAGAATAATCAATCATGCATTCATAATAACATTTGTACCACAAATGCAGTAATTCATTTCAATAATGAAATTAATCAGATCCCCTTTAAATTAGAGGAATTTACACAGAACTTAAAATAGTTTCTGAAAACAACCCCGCATTAACAATAGGCCGATGGTAAAAATGTTGAAACATCAACTCATTGGACCTCATTGGCTGCGAGGATATGGTCGACGGGGACGTCTTTTGCCCTGGCCGTTTCTGCTGCCCTAGTCGAGTGAGACGTAAAAACATAAGTGTTAATACCAGCAGCTGTTAAGACTTCTTTTATCCATCTGGAAATAGTCTGTATTGAAACTCTCTTGTGTGTTTCTTGTGTGTGATCAACAACCCAGTTCCCGTATTCTCAAATTCTTTGTGACCTCAATGTATTGTAATAAATATGTCTTAATACAGAGACATGGATCATTTGGATATGCTGCTAGCATAATTTTAAATCCTGTCACACCTGGCCTAATTTACTTTAGTAGGTCATAGATATAGAATGTAACCTTGTCTTCAGTTACTTCCATACTGTCTATTTGTAATTTTCCAAGTGTTTGCACTCGTTGTGCTGTCACTCATGCCATAAGCATGAATACTTTCAAACTGAGCTTGACCAAAGGTAAAGACACACTTGATGACCATTCATGAAGTAGTTTCAGTACCACACTTACATCCCAGATTGACACGTACCTAGGTTTCGGTGGTTTGGAATTAAAGATTCCTTTCATTAGTCTGGAAACAATTGGGTGTGACCCAATTCAGTTTTTTTCTGAATCCAGAACCAAATATGAGGACAATGCACTTCTGGCTGAATTAATTGCACTACAACTCAGACCTTCATCATAATAAAGTTTTGACAGAAATTCTAAACATTTGAAATATCTGCAGTACTTTATTGCACATTCTTTTGTATACAGAACTTCCCATTTCTTAATATAAGAAAGGTACTGTTTTTGAGTGCTCTTCCTCCAGGCTGCCGTAAGCACGTCCACAGTATGCTCAGACAGTCCTCGTCCCAGAAAAGGCATTCTTAAAACCTGCAAATCAACAAATCCAAACGATCATATAATGGATGTTGTTCCCCTGTACAGGGTGCAGCAATAAATTACTCTTTTTTTGGGACTTTCATCAACATTTGTGTTGTTAATTCTAATATCAACGGATACCATGGCTGTGTAGGCCAATCTGGTACGACCAATACCCTTGAAGCAGCATCTTGCCTGATTTTAAGCAAACATTGGCTTATGAGGCAGAAAGGTGGAAATATATATGAAAACATACCACCCCAATGTAGCGAGAAAGCATCAATCGCCACTGCTCCTGGATCTGGTTTCCATGAGACATATCTCGATAGCTGATGATTCAAGTCGATGTCGGTCATTCCAAATCTGATTACTATATCATTGAATACCTTCCATCTTTGAGGTGAAGAAAGTCATAGATTTAACTCTTATGGTAATGATCATTACTGTAATGCCACATTCCGAACACAGTCAACTGAATACACCAGTGGCAGTACAGTGGTGCAGCGTTAGTGCTGCTGGGTTACAGCGCCAGAGACCTGGGTTCGATCCTGACTACGGGTCAGGCACGTGCTGTGAGTAATTACTCAGGGTAGGCAGTCAGTCGGCTTTAAAAAAAAATCTTAAACTGTGCATGCGCAGATTGTTCTCTCCGTAAAAATAAAAAATAAAAATAAGTAACAATTCAATTTGCCAAAGGATTCCAAATCTCCTTCATTTTTTAAATTACTGAATGGGTGGGGGATGGAGGATGAAGGCAGGTGGAGAGATGGTGGTAAAAACGGGAGTTCCTTTCACAGCGTGTGGAGAGGTTGTGCCAGGGGTAACGTTGCGGGGAGGGCAGGAGTGTTGAGAAGGAGGGGGTCGGGGATTATGTCAGTAACTCACTCACCGCTGCTGCAGCGCTCCGGGCACGGACAGCAGAACTGGCCGCCACATCTGGGGAAGGAAGCAGCTCGGGTGGCTGTGAGCGGCTGCCATTTCAGTGCCTTCTGCCGGCCCGCTCACCTCTGGCAGTGCTCTCCGTCTGAACATCTCTCACCTGCTGCTCGCAGGCTTCGCTCATGTCAGCCGCTTCCCACAAATCCTTAAATTCCCACAGCTGAGTAACCTCAATTGGTCCCTTGAACGCGCTGTCGGAATTTAAGGATTTGCGGGAAGCGGCTGACAAGAGCGAGGCCGGCAAGCGGCAGGAGAGAGGTTTTCAGACATAGCACTGCCAGAGGTGAGCGGGCCGGCAGAAGGGGCTGTCCGGTCCCAGCGGCCGCTCGCAGCCACCCCAGGTACTTCTCCCCCCGGCCACAATGCGGTGGCTCCGTGCTCGGAGCGTCTCAAATGGGTTACTGGCCTGATCCCCGATCCCCTCCTTCACAACGCTCCTGCCCTCCCTGCAACCTTACCCCGGGCCAGACTCCCCAAACGCTGTGAAAGGAGTTCTCCCCCCACCCCCACCCCCCAGGAAATACGGTATTTAAAAACATATAGCACCAAGAAATGTATTTACCACGTTATTGGTACACGAACTCCATTCTTCTCTCTTTCCCAAGATACTCTTAAAATAATGACAATCCATGTTTGAAAAACCCGCCAAGAAACTAGCGCTGCGCATGCGCAGTAGGCTGCTGCGCCTGCGCAGTACAGCAAAGGCAGAATTTCAGCTGCCTTCAGCCCCGCTTGTCATTAACGGCTTGAAGCAGCGTCGACGGCACGTGAGCTGCACAGACCTTCAAGGGTTACAAGTGCTGCGGATGAAAGGCACGGAGAATTATGCCTACCTAAGAGATCGATCTCGTAGATAGGCATAATTCTCCCATGCCTTTATTATTTATATTTAACAATTACATTTTATAATTTTAGTCAGGGTAGGCGGTGCCTACCTTGCCTACCCTGACGGCATGTGCCTGCTATGGGTGCTGTCTGTACAGAGTTTTACGTTCTCCTTGTGACTGCATGGGTTTTCTCCGGATGCTCCAGTTTCCTCCCACACGCCAAAGACGTACAGGTTTGTAGGTTACCGTATTTCCCGGCAATGAAGACGCACCCCCAATTTAAGTTGCTAAATTTCGAGAAAAGGATGGCGAGACAGGATCAAGGGTTTGGTTTAGTCCAGGGGTCGACAACATCGCCTGCGTGCCCTGGGACTGGCTGCAGTTCCCAGATCCCTCGCATCCCCAGGACTAGCTGCAGTTCCCAGGTCGCCTGCCCCGGGACTAGCTGCAGTTCCCAGGTCGCCTGCCCTGGGACTGGCTGTAGCGCCCAGGTCGCATGCCCCGGGACTAGTAGAGAGATAGAGAGAGAGAGAGCGAGCCCGGGACGGAGCAGCCAGCAGCCCAGTAGCTACCCGCCAACCAGCACCTCCACCGGTTGCGCCTGTGCCGAAGAACACCGTGACTGGCTGGCGGGCGGGCCGGCAGAAGGCGCTGAGGTCGCGACCGGGTCCGGTCCCGGCGGTCGCTCGCAGCCACCCGAGCTACTTCCTTCCCCGGCCACAATGCGGTGGCTCCGCGGCAGCGGTGAGTGAGTGAGTTGCTGGCATGATCCCCGACCCCCTCCTTCTCAACGCTCCTGCCCTCCCCGCAACTTTCCCCCTGGCATCCAGCCAAGTTGTGCAACCCAGGCTGTGCTGACCTGGGCCAGACTCCCCACATGCTGTGAAAGGAACTCTCCCCCACCCCCCCCCCCCCCACCCCAGCAGCGCTGTCCTTTTACAGCCGCTTCCCACTTTACAGCCGCATCCCATCAGCTACCAGCAATGAGGGATAGACTTGGCTATCCCTCAGTACAGCAACATCGTTCTTGATGTTGCTGTACGGAGGGATAGCCAAGTCTATCTTTCTTGGCTAACAACCTTACCTTCGGCCTCCAAGCAGCAGGTAAATTTTTGTGCCTTATTTTGGGGTTAAAAATAGCGTCTTCATTGCCGGGAAATGCGGTAATTGGCTTTGGTAAAAATAGTAAATTTTCCCTAGTGTGTAGGATAGTGCTGGTGTAATGGGTGTTCGTTAATATCATATTTGTATAATATTATCTTAAATGCACAAATACCATCTACGGAGGGTATCAGAAGAGACTGGGAACAAGAGTTAGCTATTAAAATTTCAAAGGAAAGTTGGAATGAATACTTATTAAACGTGCATAAATGCTCGATTAATGTAAGACACACTTTAATACAATTTAAAATTTTACATAGATTATATTATTCGAAAACTAAAATTCATAAAATTTTCCCAAATGTATCATCTATTTGTGATAAATGTCAATCCCAAGAAGCTACCATAACGCACTCATTCGTTTCTTGTACAAAAATTCAAACATTTTGGAATGAAATTTTTGAAATCTTTACAAAGTTATTTAAAACAAGACTGATACCCAAAGCAGAATGGATTATCTTCGGTATAACGGAAGATGGTCCAGAACTAAATGTGTTTCAAAAGAAACTAATGGACTATGGGTTAATAACTGGAAAAAAGCTAATTCTAAAATTTTGGAAGAAGGCTCCAATACCAACTATAAATATGTGGATTTTCAAATATGTTTGAAACATTACACCTAGAAGAGATAAGACTCAGGTAAACCAGATCATTTCCACCTGACGTGGTCTGCATTTATAGAATTATTACAAACATAGGGTGCAAAAGTACTTTAAAAAAAAAAATTGAGGTCAGGTAAGGGGGGATGATAGTTGAAGAGTTGGTATGTCCAATTTGCGTAATGCTCATAAAAATATTTGTTTCTCTCTTTTTCCTCTTTCTTTCTTTCCTAGGGTCTATTTCTTAACTCTTTTTCTTTTGTTTTTAATTTTGCTCTTATAGGGTCTTCGTCCTTTTTTGTTGTCACATTTCCTACACTTCCACTTTTTCCTTCACTTTCTTCTTTCTTTCAATCTTTTCCTTTTCTAGTGTAAAAAATAAATGGAGTACATTAATTGTAAGAAGATATAAATGACAAGTACTAATGTATGTGGTTGTAATGTAATGTACTTCTAATAAAATACAAATTTAAAAAAAAAAAAAGTAATGGGTGTTCGCTGGTCGGCACGGACTCGATGGACCAAAGGGCCTATTTCCATGCTGTATTTGTGTCTAAATCATAGTTTGTCCACGGCTTGGATGCTAGTTTATTTGTGGGTGCCCACCATTGAACCTATCGTGGTAATTTTTTTGGGTGCTGACCAACAATAAGATTTATTGCTTACAAATTCAGCTGCTTGCTGTCCTCAGTTGTTTGGCTGCTGTGTTGCGGATTTGCATTCAATTTCAATTTCAATTTCAATCTCTTGGATTTGCTGCAAGTGGTATGCAGTCCACTATTATGACAAATGATAACTCTAACCAGTATAATAGTAAGATTAAACAAGAACTTACCTAAGTTTGAAGTTTGATCTTTATTTTATGAGGAGTTACGTAGGTGATTACGTGAAGAACCCCGCCAGTGCGCCTGCGCGTCAATCTTCAAAGCAGCGGTGTGAAATCACAAAAAACAACAACCGAAGTAATATAGTCTCATAATAAAACGAGTAATACAAGAACTTCCATCTGACTTTTATGATAGAGGGTAGGGTCGTGGTGGGCACGTAATCACCTACGTAACTCCTCATAAAATTAAGATCAAACTTCAAACTTAGGTAAGTTCTCATTTAATCTTACTATTTTACTTCTGAGTCACGTGAGTGACTACGTGAAGATTTTAAAGCTTTGTGATTTCATGCCGTGGATCAATCCCGGCTTCTCACTGCATAGATTGACTCGGAACGAGAATAATCAATCATGCATTCATAATAACATTTGTACCACAAATGCAGTAATTCATTTCAATAATGAAATTAATCAGATCCCCTTTAAATTAGAGGAATTTACACAGAACTTAAAATAGTTTCTGAAAACAACCCCGCATTAACAATAGGCCGATGGTAAAAATGTTGAAACATCAACTCATTGGACCTCATTGGCTGCGAGGATATGGTCGACGGGGACGTCTTTTGCCCTGGCCGTTTCTGCTGCCCTAGTCGAGTGAGACGTAAAAACATAAGTGTTAATACCAGCAGCTGTTAAGACTTCTTTTATCCATCTGGAAATAGTCTGTATTGAAACTCTCTTGTGTGTTTCTTGTGTGTGATCAACAACCCAGTTCCCGTATTCTCAAATTCTTTGTGACCTCAATGTATTGTAATAAATATGTCTTAATACAGAGACATGGATCATTTGGATATGCTGCTAGCATAATTTTAAATCCTGTCACACCTGGCCTAATTTACTTTAGTAGGTCATAGATATAGAATGTAACCTTGTCTTCAGTTACTTCCATACTGTCTATTTGTAATTTTCCAAGTGTTTGCACTCGTTGTGCTGTCACTCATGCCATAAGCATGAATACTTTCAAACTGAGCTTGACCAAAGGTAAAGACACACTTGATGACCATTCATGAAGTAGTTTCAGTACCACACTTACATCCCAGATTGACACGTACCTAGGTTTCGGTGGTTTGGAATTAAAGATTCCTTTCATTAGTCTGGAAACAATTGGGTGTGACCCAATTCAGTTTTTTTCTGAATCCAGAACCAAATATGAGGACAATGCACTTCTGGCTGAATTAATTGCACTACAACTCAGACCTTCATCATAATAAAGTTTTGACAGAAATTCTAAACATTTGAAATATCTGCAGTACTTTATTGCACATTCTTTTGTATACAGAACTTCCCATTTCTTAATATAAGAAAGGTACTGTTTTTGAGTGCTCTTCCTCCAGGCTGCCGTAAGCACGTCCACAGTATGCTCAGACAGTCCTCGTCCCAGAAAAGGCATTCTTAAAACCTGCAAATCAACAAATCCAAACGATCATATAATGGATGTTGTTCCCCTGTACAGGGTGCAGCAATAAATTACTCTTTTTTTGGGACTTTCATCAACATTTGTGTTGTTAATTCTAATATCAACGGATACCATGGCTGTGTAGGCCAATCTGGTACGACCAATACCCTTGAAGCAGCATCTTGCCTGATTTTAAGCAAACATTGGCTTATGAGGCAGAAAGGTGGAAATATATATGAAAACATACCACCCCAATGTAGCGAGAAAGCATCAATCGCCACTGCTCCTGGATCTGGTTTCCATGAGACATATCTCGATAGCTGATGATTCAAGTCGATGTCGGTCATTCCAAATCTGATTACTATATCATTGAATACCTCTTGATTCAACATCCATTCTTTATTATCATGGAACTTTTCGTGACCTGGTGTCTGCTATCGTGTTCATTCTACCTGGTAGATAGATAGCTGAAATCCAAATGTTCTTTTCAATGCACCAAGACCAAAGTTGATTTAACCATTTTGTCACATGACACCGACTTAATTCCACCCATATCATAATATAGGCAACTACTGTTGTGTTTATTAATTTGAACAAACCTTCCTTTTAGTTGTGTTAGAACCATAAGCTTGGAGTCCATAGAAACCTCCTAAAAGCTCCAAATAGGTAATTCCCCATGTCTGCAGTAACACTAACTTTTCCTGATTCCATCTGCCTCTGCAGCTCCATGTTAAGTCAGTTGCACCCCATCCTAGTGCACTGGCATCAGTTTGTAATATCATGGAATGTTGTTCAATCAGCACTTTGCCTGAACTGCTTGAGACATGTAGAATCCACCACTGTAGCTTAGAAACAGCATTTGTTGTTACTTGCATGGTTCTATCAAAATGACCAGCATTTACTCTCAGTGCCTGTTCTTTGATTCTCTGCAGCTGCTGATAATGTAATGGTCCATACTGGACTGCTGGGAATCTACTAATTTTCCCAGTACTCGAGCCACCTGTCTGATTAGAGGTTTTTGCTCATTTAACAGATTACTGCAATCTTTAATCAACTCCACCCTTTTTTCACTGGGCAAAGTAATTTGCATTTGGGCTAAATCAATTGTGAACCCCAAATAATCAATCGAGGTACATGTTTTTAACCTTGATTTCTTTGGATGAATTTAGAAACCCCCAAACTTTCAAAAGTTTGATTTTATTACTGCAACCGATGCTTCTGTTGACTGTTTTGTCCTTCCTATAATCAGGACATCATCCAGGTATGCCATTAGTACATGCCCCTGGCTCTCAGCAACCCCAGAATTGATTTTAACAATTTTATGAATATTCTGGGAGGGAACGTTAACCCATTAGGCAGAGCTTTAAACTGCCCTAATTGGTTCATCCATGTAAATTTAAGATACTTTTATCTTGCAAATGAACAGACACTGAACAAAAGGATTCAGACTTGTCAAGTCTATAATAATCCTACATCCTCCATCCTTTTTTGATCGAGGGAATATATTTGACCCAAATTGGTGAATTTGGTAGACTGATTCTTCAATAACACCGTTTATATATGGGGTTTTGAAGCGCAACTTGAACCTCCATTATCGCAAAGTGGAGAGTTCTGCTAGGAACATGCTGGACAGGCAAATCATAATTTGGATTGAATTCAATTCGAAATCCTTGTATATTATTCAGAATTACCACATCTGAAGTAATCTTCTTCCAATGTTTATAGAAGAGACGTAATCTGCCTCCAACTTTTGGACGTAATCCAGTTAGTATGTTCCCCTGAGAACCAGGTCCACCTACCTCTTGAGTCATTTGAGTATTCTGAGATGCCTGGATTCTCCCGGAAGCACCACCACTGGTCCTTACTCCCGCTGCAGGTCGCCAGCTACGTCCCTGCGTTGATGAGCGACTTGGTCCTGGTCTAGGATCCGTATGATGTCTGAAAGGATACTTCCTCTTTACAGACTTTGCAACCATTGATGTTTTTATCAATCCTGTTTTCGCTTCATCTTCCAACTCTTTAATACGTCTCCCGAGATCCTCTCCAAAGAGTAAGTTGGGTAATTGTATATTACTTGGTTTGCAGAGTGCTGCGAATTTCGGATTCATAGTAGGCCGTATAGCACTTTCCTCAGATAATTGATCTCGAAGTGGGTGCTGCATAGCAACCCCAGTGCTTCCTGATGCAACTTCGTCATCTCTTGGCTGTTACCTGCTATTGTGGTAAAAGCAGTTATTCCAGAACCAGCAGCTTTAATATTCTCTGCAACTGATTCCAGATAATTTGGTTCACTGCTGCTGCTTTCAGCAACCCACAGTTACTTGGGGTCTCCTGTTTTCTTGCAGTCTCATCCATCTCCTGCTGTTCCAGCTGATGGTAAACCAAGTAATTTATTAAGGAGGCCAGTTCTTCTCCTAATGGCTCTCCTGACCCTGACGGGGCAGCGAATCCTACTGCCAGGGGTGGAACATCTGGCAGCTGCCGTTCATCACCTTGTACAGCCTCACCGTCAGAGTCGGGTCTGAAATCTCATGACCCGTAGCACGCTCCTCATTCCTGAGGGTGCATTCCATCAGCCCTGAGCCAGGTGCTGTTAAGCTGCTTCCTGCAGCTTGGATTACAGTACACTCCTTCCTGAGTGAACTTTGCTCCAACAGCCTATGGAAAAGGCTTTCTATTTGGGCAATACGCTCGAAAGCAGTATCTAGCCCTGTACCAGGAGCTGTTTGAGCTGCTTCCAGCAGCTAGGCTTTCAGTACACTCCTCCCTGAGTGAACTTTG
This sequence comes from Malacoraja senta, assembly GCA_038087875.1. NCBI lineage: Eukaryota > Metazoa > Chordata > Chondrichthyes > Rajiformes > Rajidae > Malacoraja > Malacoraja senta. The sequence continues at coordinate 1,917,098 of CM076000.1, read as the reverse complement.
CTCCAACAGCCTATGTAAAAGGCTTTCTATTTGGGCAATACGCTCGAAAGCAGTATCTAGCCCTGGAGCTACTTCCATTGCCTGGGACTCCCTCCGTGGGCCGTTGGGATTTAAACTTTGTCTTTTGCCCGACAGGCGCTGACTGTGTTTTCACCAGCCCCAGGTCCACAGTCGCTATGCTCACCGCTGGCGACTGTACCAGGGTTTAGAGGCGGTTGGTCTCTAACCGCAGACTCCCGACTTTCCCGACTTCTGTCGGCTGTGTCGCTCACCTCTTCCCCCTGTCCGTTTTTTCCATGGCGTCTGTGGAAAAAATCCCCATAGATCCACAGTAAACGGACCTGGAAAACATGAAAAAAGTTTCTACTTACCTTGTAGTTGAAAAACTACAAACCACTGTAGGAGCTCTGCTCCTCACGTCCGTTTGCGTCAAGGCGTCTGACGTAATGACGCGCAGGCGCACTGGCGGGGTTCTTCACGTAGTCACTCACGTGACTCCGAAGTAAAATCGATGGTTTGCAAAGTGCACCAGTAGGCAGCGGGGTTTGTCTTGATTTAAAGGCTTCTACATGTGGTTGTATCCAGACATAAATGCAGGAATGCAGTGTGACTGTGAATGAACTGATGGTGCGCGGATAGGGAAACCTTCCAGAAGAGTAGTGGGATAAAGGACTCTCAGCAGGAAGCCACTTCCACTGAAGTTGCTCTTGGGTACTTCTAACTATATCTTGGCAAGAAACATTGCTAGACGGACTTAACCACTGAATGGTTGCAACACAAAAGGAGGCTATTCAGCCGAAGAAGTCTGCCAGCTGTATATAAGAGCGGTCAATTTCCAGCACTTGGTACACAGTCATCAATTCAGATGCTCATCGAATGCTCTTAGTGATTCTGTCCACCTCTCTCTCAAGCAGTGTATTTCTGTTATTCACCACACTCTGGATGAAAGAGGTCCCCCTCAGATCCTCTAAATCTCTTCCCCCTTGCCCTAAATCTGTTTCCTCTTGGTTTATCTACCCGTTAAATTGGGAGAAAGTTTCCTGCGCTCTACCCTCTTAGCTTTGTATTCTTAAGTCATGCCCCCTCTTGACCTTCACCATTGCAGAGAAAACAGACCTAGCCCCTCCTGTTTGTCCTCCTAACGATTCCATCCCAGACAACACTTGCACCCTCTCCAGCACCATTATCTTTCTATCTTATCTTTTTCCACAAACATTTTGAAATGTACAGAGTTATGGTCACCATCTCTAAGAATTTCCCTCCACTTGACTGGTTACATTCCCTAATATAAGTCCAGTAATGCTGGCAGTGCTGCTGGTAGAGCTGCTGCTTCACAGAGCCAGGGACATAGGTTCGCACCTGACCTTGGGTGCTGTCTGTGTGCTGTTTGCATGTTCTCCCCTGTGTCTGTATGGGTTTCCTTCGGATGTTTCGGTTTCCTCCCATTTTCCAAAAATGTGAGTTTGTAGGTTAATTCGCCTGTAAAATTGCCCCTGGTGTATAGGGAATGGATGCGAAAGTGGGATAATCTGTAACTAGTGTGAATGGGTGAGCGATGGTCGACATTGGCATGGCAGGCCAAAGGGCCTGGTTCCATGCTATATTTCTAGACTAATCTTTATTCTTTTTCCACAGTTCTTGATTCTAAAACAGAACTATTTCTCTGGCAGTACCCTTCATGATTTTAAATATCTCCATCAGTTCCCCTTGCAAGAATAGTTTCTCCCGATTAACCACATAACTGAAGTCGCTCATGCCTGTCATCATTTCATTAAATCTTTTTTGTAAATCTACTGCATTTCTTTTAGTCAGGCAGTTTATCATCCATATTGTTATGTCTTTTATTCTATTGACTTCAATCTTGATGATGAGGCTATTGGGAAATGTCCACGTGCGGTATTAGGGTCTCGACCCAAAACGTCACCCATTCCTTCTCTCCAGAGATGCTGCCTGTCCCGCTGAGTTACTCCATGTTTTTTGTCTATCTTCTGTGCCATATTAATCCTGTTTCACTCATTGATCCTCGCTGTAATTTCCTTAAAATAAATCTTTCAACTCTGATAACGAATCCATGCAAGCTTCGTCTAATCATGTTTCTAAGTGACGACTAATTCTGTCCATGATTCCTGTTCCTATAACTCTCCCTCCCCCCCCCCCCCCCACCCACCCACCCCCTGAGGCGGAACTGACTTGTCCGGAGTATTAGGATTAATCCAAACATCCGATTTTGCAATTTTCCCCAGGCATTAAATCTGAATCTTTACTGTCTAAGATTGTGGCAAGAGTGTGCATTTTTCATTCACTCTGCAACCTGGGAAGTATCAGACACCGCAGGTGATTTATTCACTTTATAGGCAATTAATCATCCTTCATTGCCAGAGAGAGAACATATGGAGACTGGAGGAACAGCACCTCATATTCCACTACAAACCCAATTGTATGTACATTGAATTCTCCAATTTGAGGGAACATCCCCGCCCCCCCTCCCCTTTTATTTTCCCCTTTTCTGTCCCCTTCCCTGGTACATATCCATTTCTATCCCCCTTGCCCTTTTACCCCCACCATCCTCTTCCACCTATTTCGTTCCCTCTGGCTTTACATTAGCTCCAATCCTCATCTGACACCATTTTGTTTCCTTTTCATACCTAGCCTTTATCCACCCATCTGCCTATCAAACCCCTTTTCACTTGTAGCCACCTATTATTGGCCAGGTTTTGTTCCGCCCCCACCTCTTTTCCAGTTTTCTACCCCACTACAAAAAGGAAGAAAATTCCTGATCCGAAACTTTGCCCATCCATTCCCTCCACAGAAGCTGCCTGGCCCGCTGAGTAACTCTAGCACTTTGTTTTATTTTAACCATCCTACTATCTCTCCTTTATTAAAATTCAGCTCATTTAGAATCTCAACTACATCTTCCTTTGAGATTCCTATAGCAACGTCTTTCTAGGCAAGGAATAATGCAAGGTAATCACCGCTACAGCCACGTCCCTTTGAGATTCATTAGATACTACTTCATTGTGATATTATGCACTTCAGCCACTCAAAGCAGAGTAGGATCAGAATCACTCTGCCAGTGGCTGTTAAGGTCACACCCACCTTCAACTTCTATGGGAAGGCTCATTCCAGTCTAGTGAAAGCACTTAAACATGTTTGCCGCACATTATTGGATCTCAGACACTAGCCTCTTTTTAATGCAGGAATGCTAAATACATACAATTCTAAGACACCGTGTGTAAGAAAGAACTGCAGATGCTGGTTTATATCGAAGATAGACACACAATGCTGGAGTAACTCAGCAGGTCAAGCAGCATCTATGGAGAAAAGGAATATGACATTTCTGGTTGGAACCTTTCTTCAGACTGAAAGATAGAGAAGGCCAGAAAAAAAACAGGGCTGGCAACAGATGATCTCAGGGAGGGTGGATTGCATAATGGCCCATTGTTGGCTGGGGAAGACACAGTATTGGAGTAACTCAGCGGGTCAGGCAGCATCTCTGGAGAGAAGAAGGAATGGGTGACATGAACCATGAACATAGATGAGTAATGTTGAAGAACATGGATAGGTAATGTTTCTGGTCTGGACTCTTCTTTAGACTGGAAATGTAACCAATCCATGTTCTCCAGGGATGCTGCCTGACCTGCTGAGTTACTCCAGAACTTTGTGTCTTTTTATTTTGTAAAATAGCATCTGCAGTTCCTTGTTTCTAGATACAATTCTCCCTACTGGAGAACATAAGATGAAGTGAGAATGCAGCTTTTCAAGATTTGCAGGCTTCCCTTTTGTTTTTGGATGCCATTCACCTTTCTTATTTCACTTTTCATGTGCCAAGTTACAACAATGGTATAATTCAACCGGAAGATATTTCCCTGCCTCAATGTCCAGCTGATGTTTAGACATACACAGAATATTATACAGGTTCATGTGTGATATTCTGGCAACAATCATTATGCTTTAATTCTGTGGCAGTCTATTATTCCATCTATATTTCAACTCACTCGCCAAGCAAAAAAAGTGCATGCTACCTGACAAAAAATTGTCTGCTAACAATGAACAATCTTGGCTTCACTGCACAACCCACACACCTGAAGGCAATATGGATATAATACATGTCCTGCTTCCACCCACAATCTAATAGAATGGATTGTACTTGAGTAATGATTCTCTTGAGGGAGCCCTGCTGTTCTCAGCTGAATTGGTCTCTGGATTCATTGCTATGTAATATATGCTCCACAATCTTGCAATTGTGTGAGTTCATCCCTAACAACTGTATAGTGGGAGGAAGCTAGTAGGCATTTTACTAAGTCCCTTTCAGACTATCTGTGATCAATTCATCAGTAAATACCAAAGGATTTCTGCATTCCTAACAGTTTCCGTCTTATCTATTCTCTTTTGCTGACCTACTTCAGTGTCTACTTGACTATAATGCCAAAGCAAAGACAAATTGACATTCATATTCCAAAGCAATATTTTGTCTCAACATGCAAATATCATAAAGATATGAACTAATTACTCTTATGGACCTCCTTACTGCTAGTCTTTTGTATGATTTTTGCCTGCTCTAGTGTACTGATTTATTGCTGTTTCAATGGCTGGCGGAAGGCTACTAATTTGCCACATATGATCCTGCCTTTGAGTTAACCTGTATGATAAGCAAACTATTTGTATCTGAGTTGGTGACTGTGTCAAAATGCCTGGTTTGTCCTCATCTCTGCTGTCTCTTCATTCTTCAATTTTCGAGAGTCTGAAAGGGAGAAGGGGAGCAAGATTGGGTTGAAAGTATGTGGGCAAGCAAGAAGTGCATGCTTGTATAGAAAGGAACTGCAGATGCTGGAATATACTGAAGATAGGCACAAAGTGCTGAAATACTGAGCAGGTGAAGCAGCATCTCTCGAGAAAAAGGAGGGTGACATTTCAGGACGGGACCCTTCCTCAGACTGAAAGTGCATGCTATCACGATCTGCTTGTAAATGAGAAGAAATGGTATGCTACAGGGAAAATGGGATGCAAAAGTGTAGATAAAGTAAGAGAATAACACTATTCCATGGTCTTTGGTCTTTTAGTGTCCCCGTACTCTACCCTGCCTGCCCTAATTCTGGAAGTTGTGCTCCTACAGATTACAAGATGATGGAGCAACATTTGCCGCTAATGCAACTGATGCTATGCCTCCTTATCCTTCAAGAGAAAAGAAATTGCATTGGCCAATATTGCCCTTTAATTAAGTAATGTGCCTCCATAGTTGATGCTCTTCACAAGCTGTAAGATGTGTGTCATTGAATAGTCATAATTGCATGACTGAGTTTGTGATGGAGCATCTAAAAGATAAGTTTAGGCCCTCTGGCTGGGAATTGTTGGTAGGTGAGGTGCAATGCATTCAGCAGTATCTCAGTTGGTGAGATGTGGCTATTGAAGATGACCAACACTAACTTTGTATTTAACGTCATTGAACTCTTTGTGGTGCTGTGTTCGGGTCCTTGTGGCTGCACTCCTCGCATTTACCCACATAACTGTCACCTACCACCGCAGGAGGGCTGCCTCACATTGTGGACAATGGATATCACTCTTCTTATGTGACTTGTGCTGCATGGGGAAATTGCAGAATCTGCTCTTGATGTATTACGTCAATTCTCCTGTGAAGTTGTACTCTTCCCCAAAATAACTTCCAATACTTAATTTTGCCACAATGTACTTCCCATAGACTGGTTTTAAGTGCTAGCCACTCATCAAATTGGATGAACAATTAACCATCTGCAGTTCCTTGTCTCTCCATTTTACTGCTCCTCTGCAAAATCTCCTCAAAGTATGCCTACTTTGAAGAAGTTCTCCCCTCTCCAGGAGTTCTCTGAGACCTTCCCTCACAGCTCATCCTCTCTGATTCCTGCTGCTTGACCATATGCCGTTTCATCTCTAGCCTTTGCCCACCCATCTGCCAATCAACCTCCCTCCCCCATCTGTATCCACCCATCACATGCCAGGCTTTGTCACACTCCCACCTCTTTACCTGTTTCTTGCCCTTCCCCTTTCCCCTCCCCATTCAGTCAGCGAAGCGTCCCGACCTGAAACGTCACCTGTCCATTCCCTCTATGGATGCTGCCTGACCTGCAGAATTGCTCCAGCTCTTTGTGTTTTACTCAAGATTCCAACATCTGAAGTTCCTTGTGTCCCAAAGATAATCAACAACATGATTATTGCTGGCTTTGTGCTGAAATCATTATAATTAGTAGGCAGGATGGGTTTGGTATGATGCCTGCTTTGGATTGAACTGTGTGGGTTAATTGCATGTTGTGATGCAGGTGCTTGTTTTCTGCTTGTTTTCCAACTTTGTTAAATGTGGCCCAGATTGAATCCAACCCTTTGTTTTGCATGATAGAATATGAATTGCAACATCTAATGCTCTGGACCAATACCATTAATATTTAGAAATAAAAAACTGCAGATGCTGCTTTATACCAAAGATAGACACTAAGTGCTGGAGTAACTCAGTGGGTCAGTTAGATTGCAAGTGGAGGGAAGTCTCTGCAATTGTTCAGTGCTTTAAGACCACACATTTGGAAGGAGTTGCCAATACAGCCTCATTATCCCAAGAAAACCAAGATAGAGGGAACGCTATCATGTCAACTAACCTAACACTAAGGGTAGGGAAAACCTTAAAAAAAGCTACAATTAAAGGCTTGGTAACAAAGTTCTAAAGTAATTAAACGATTGAAAGAATGTGCATGAATTTAAGAATGGAAAATGGTATTTGACAAATCTGCTAAGTTTTTCATCGTTACTGTTTTTGCATATCTATCTTTTGTTCTATATCTCTCTATATCATCGTCTATATCTCTCATTTCCCTTTCCCCTGACTCTCGATCTGGGGAAGGGTCTCAACCCGAACCGTCACATATTCCTTTTCACCAGAGATGCTGTCTGAGCCACTGAGGTAGGAAGGAACTGCAGATGCTGGTGTTTGTCAAATATAGACACAAAAAGTTCCTTCCTACGCAAGTAAATGCATGGTATTGAATTTTCAATAAGGATCAATACGCTTACATACCATGCAAGCTGTTCCTGTATGGTTACATCTACCCAACGATGTGAAAAATTGCCCATATGAGAGACAAATCCACTTCAACTAATTAGTGTGCCAGAACTCAAAGTGCCAGAGTAACTCAGTGGGTCAGGCAGCATCTCTGGAGGTCATTGATAGACAACATTTCGGGTTGGGGCTTTTCTTCATATTGATCAGTCTGCAGTTCCATGTGTCTCCTAATTATTGTGTCATCAATCATCTCTTAATCATCAGCAAAATAGGCAAGGCATAGAATGAAACAGACCTAATACAGGTAACCTATTCAACAAACGTGCCTGGCATTGAACATTAATTGGAGAGTGTCCATTCACCTACCCTTGACCTTCAATGGCATAACCATCGCCAAGTCCTCATTTTCAACATTCTAGGGGTGATATTTAATCAGAAAGTAAACTGTGCGGCACGGTGGTGCAGCGGTAGAGTTGCTCCCTTATAGCTCCAGAGATCCAGGTTCGATCCTGACTATGATGCGGTCTGTATATTCTCTCCACGACCTGCATGGGTTTTCTTTGGGTGCTCTGGTTTCCTCCCACACGCAAGACATATAGGTTTGTAGGCTAATTGGCTTGATAAAATTGTAAATTGTCCCTAGTGTAGGATAGTGTTAGTGTGCAGGGATCGCTGGTTGGCGTGGACTCGATGGGCTGAAGGGCCTATTTCCGCACTGTATCGCTACACTAAATTAAAACAAAACTGAACTAACATCACTGGAGGATGAGGATCCTGCTGTAAATGACTTGCCTACTGATATTCCATCATTGTTCTACACTTTACATTACACAAGTTATAAATAGAAATTTGCCTGAATGAGTGCCAATTCACCAATACTCAAAGTTTAATGCTGTCAATGCCGAGGCAGCTCACAAGATTGACACCCATCCACAATCCAGAATATTTATTCCTACCACCACTAAGGCTGTCTAATGCAGCACCTGCATAATGCCAAGGCCATGCTGACAGAAACTCCCAAATGTACATCCTCCACCACCAAGATTAACAATGACAGTAGGTATTTGGGATTTGACCACCGGCTGCTTTTCGTCCTTATAACATTGTATCATGACTTGCAGGTACAGTGAACACATAACAGATCATGGAGGGGGGAGGGATGAGGTGGGGGTAATGGTGTCCATTAATGCCAATTATCCACTATAACCGAGTATGGGATTCGTTCCTACCACCAAGCAGTCACTCCATGAAACAAGTTGTTTTCAAATACAAAGTTCGTTTAACAGTTAAAAAAATATTTTTGTTATTGCAGGCTAAAAATACTAAAGGCTGTTTGCTACATTATGGATGGAAGAGATTGCTTGTCAATTTCAATGTCTTGTCAATTTCGATAGCCTCCGCCGAGTAACTAGCAACCTGTGTTCTTAAAGTCCCCTATCACTGAAATCTGTTAGAGGTCTGTAATAATGAGGGTTTACTGTATATCAGTGTTTCTCCATCCTTACTGCCTTTAAATCCAGGAATCCTCCACCAAAAGGCATAATGGGAGTGGTTTCATCAGAAGGAATATTGGTTCAGGAAGTGGGCTTATTACCAATAAATACTGGTCTTGTCAGTAATGTCCACATACCAAAAAGAACATTTGAAAAACAGCCATATTAATCACAAAACTCAATTTTGTATAATCCTGATTTTGGGTAAATAAATCTTAAGCTTGTTTTAGTTGTCAAAGCACTGATTCAATGCAAATTTTTGCAACAGTATTCTCAAATGTTAAAAAGTAGCAGGAATCTATTGTGATTATACATATTTGCAAATATAGGATATCCAATTTTTAAAGTATAAATATATATTTTTTAAAGAGTTGCCGTATTGATCACACCTTTGTCTTTTTCCTGTAATTTTCCCCTCAGTTGAACTGGAAAATCAATATGGTGAAGATCAATAAAGAACGAAAATTGTATTTAAATATTTACAGCAAATGCTTCTGTACAATGGTCAATGAAGTAACAAATATATTTAATTTTGAGTTTTAAATAAATTTAATGAAGATGATCAAAAAGTGATTTTTAAATTACAGTAAACCCAAATTGTTAGTTTTGAAAATCTTATGCAACTTAGTCATGGAGTCACAGAGAGAAGCAGCACACAAACAGGCCCTTCGACCCATCTGGTCAGTTGCCGACCATCAGCCACTCATTTACACGTCCTACTTAACTGCATTTTTTAAATTCTCCACATTCTCATAAATTCTCCCCAGATTTTGCTATCTACACAATAGAGGCATTTTAAAGTAGCCAATTAAACTATCAACCTACCCTACCAATCCAGTGATTTTTCGTTAGATTGCAGCGATTTTTTTTATATCCCTTCGTTGGGGTGGTCAGTACCTATGGATGGGATGATGGTGTTGAACACAGAGCTGTAGTCTGAGCAACAACCTGATTGACCAAGAATCATAGTCATGCAGCTTGGAAACCGGCCCTTCGTCCAACTTGTCCATCCTACCAAAATACCCCATCTGCACTAGTCTCACCTGCCCCATGTATATCCCTCTAAACCATTGCTATCCATGAACGTGTCTGAATAAATGGTGTTATAGTACTGCCTCAACTACCTCCTCTGGCAGCTCATTCCATATACCTACCATCCTCTGAGTGAAAATGTTGGCCCTCTTGTTCCTATAAATCTTATCTCTCTCACCTTCTAAAATTTTGTATTTTACAGATATTATCCAGAAATAGCTCTCATGAAAAACAGACAGATTCTCCTTCTTGAAAAAGACTAAAGACTATTGTAGTTAAATTGAGAGAATATATTATGTTAGAGAAATGTTAGTTTCAGTTATCGAATCAAAGTGTAAACATGTATTTTCTCCAGCCTATATAGAAATGAGTAGAAACATAAACATTTTCTGTGATTTGTTTTAGAGACCAAAGTGAAAATCTAATGGTAGATAACCTTTTTATAACTCATTGCATTGCACCCCCAGTCCCACTCTTTATTCTCAGCTCCACCTCTCGTAATCTCCCACGCCTCACCCCCATCACACCAATTGGTGATGGAGACTGTGTGAAGCTGTGCTATAGAATACACCAGAAAACATTGTTGATTCTCTACCATTTTACTTTCACAAGTCCAACATTTTTAGTCAGTGTACTTGTTTCCACATTCGATAGTTAAGGTTTAGTTTATTGTCACTGGAGGTACAGTGAAAAGCTTTTATTGCGTGCTAACCAGTCAGCGGAGCGACAATGTATGATTACAATCAAGCTATCCATAGTGTATAGATACATGATAAAGGGAATAACGTTTAGTGCAAGGTAAAGTCCGATTTAGAGATAGTCCGGGGGTCTCCAATGAGGTAGATTGTGGCTCAGGACTACTCTCAAGTTGTTGGTAGGATGGTTCAGTTGCCTGATAACAACTGGGATGAAATTTGAGAGAGGTTGTTATCAACTTTAACAATTCAAATGTATTTCTCATACCCATTGGTGCCTAACCAGATCTTTGTTTAGAATAAGAAAGGGTTAAATGATTAAAAAAATGATAAAAAATCTTTAAAGGATGAATTGTCAGATGAGATGAGATACATATTGGGATATGGTCTACACTCCAAGCTATGAATAACTATGACGGATCTTATGAAGGAGTAATGTATTTCTATTCAACTCGCGCCTTTTCTACCAGTAAAGAAGACACGAGGGCAGCACAGTGGTGCAGCTGGTAGAGGTGTTGCCTTGCAGCACCAGACACCCAGTTTCATTCTGACCTTGGGAGCTGTCTGTGTGGAGTTTGCATCTTCTCCCTGTGACTACGTGGGCTTCCTCCGGGTACTCCGATTTCCTCCCGCATACCAAAGACTTGTAGGTTTGTAGATTCATTTACCTCTGTAAAATAGTGCCTAGTGTGTGGAGAGTGGATGCAAAAATGGGATAATATAGAACTAGTGTGAACGGGTGATTGATGGTCGCCATAGACTCTGTGGGCTGAAGCGCCCGATTCCATTTTGTGTCTTGAAACAAAACTAAATATTTTTAAATTCTCCATAGGGATCAAACATGAAAAATCGTAGATTCGTAGAATCATGCAGCAAGCCCATTGAGTTACAAAATTAATAGGATCTCATATAATTTGACACATTTTAAACGACAGAAAGAACTTGGATTTAATAGGTAGACAAAAATGCTGGAGAAACTCAGTGGGTGAGGCAGCATTTATGGAGCGAAGGAAATAGGCAACGTTTTGGGTCGAAACCCTTCTTCAGACTTGTATTTAATAGTTTTCATTACTGCTGGATATTTTAGCTACTGAAGTACTTAAGAACAAACAAGTTGTTCCAGGTGGTATAAGCAACAGTGAAATAACAGAGCAAGGCAATCATTTGATGTGGTTTGAAGTGTAAGTATTGACCAGCACACGAGGAGAGTTCTCCACACTAGCACCATAAAATTCTTTACATTTCCCTCAGAAGGAAGAAACTTATCAGAAAGGTGGGGCCTCTCATCCCACCTCTCAATATTTTAAGTTGCGACAGACTAATTATATACTCAAATCTTTGAAGTCGCAATTGGACTATAACTTTCTGACTTTGCAGCAAAAATGCTTCCACTGAACCAAGGCTGATGTTATCGGTGTTGCAGGTTCAATGTCTTTGTTAGATGGTGATCATAAAAACAGATTATACATACATTTGAAGAAACGAAATTAATGCATTAGCATTTAACACAAATTATTTTCCTAACGGAAATTTTAGATTCAAAATAAAATATTTAACATTCATGTTCTCTATATAATCCACATTAAATTAATGTGTTTAGGAAGGAACTGCAGATGTTGGTTTATAACGGAGATATACACACAATGCTGGAATAACTTGGGGGGTCAGGCAACATCTCTGGAGAAAAAGAATAGGTGATGTTTCAGGTAAAAGTAGGCCTCCGACCCAAACATCACCTTTTTTTTTTCAGAGTGCTGCCTAATCCACTGGCATTTTATTTAAATTAATGTGTACTATGGTAAAAAAAATGCCAGAAATACTCAGCAGCTTGGGTAGCAACTATGGAGCAAGAAACAGTTAAGGGCCTGTCCCACTTACACGACCTTTACAGGCGACTGCCGGCACCCGTGATAGGTCACCGAAATTTTCAACATGTTGAAAATTCAGCGGCGACCAGAAAGACGCTACGACTCTTTGGAGACCTCTCACGACCATACAGGCGATCCCTGGCGACATGTCGCGGGTGACCTCTCACGACCATAGGAGACCTCTCACGACCGTACAGCCTGTATGGTCGTAAGAGGTCTCCTATGGTCGTGAGAGGTCTCCAAAGAGTCGTGGCGTCTTTCTGGTCGCCGCTGAATTTTCAACATGTTGAAAATTTCGGCGACCTATGACGGGTGCCGGCCGTCGCCTGTAAAGGTTGCGTAATTAGGTCTCTTGGTATGTGCTCTTTGTGAGATGAGCTTGTGAATTTGTGCTTCAAGTTCATGTCCATCAACATCTTGAACTTTGGTAGAAATGTCCTTTGTTCCTGAGGCTTTGTTTATTGGGTAGAAATGGCCTTTCCATTTGTAGGATTTTATTTTCAGCAGTAGATGGTGATCATCCTTTGACATGATTTTTGCGAATTGTAGTACTTCAGTTGATAAGTCAACCACTGTCAAGGTGGATAAAACCATGTGGGGTGAGCAGGATCCTGATGTTAGAGCAGTATTCTGATGTTTGATCAATAATTATAGATAGTTTTTGGTTCAAACGCATGATATTTTCGTAATTTAAATGTACTATGGCTAACACACTCGCATATATACTAGTCTGTAGAAAATTGGCTGAGAAAAGCTGAAGATTCAGGATAGCTAGTATGATTAAAAAATAATTCTGTATTTTATGCATTGCTCCAAGATCTTTATATCAGAAAACTATGGAAAGAGATCAACATGAGTATTAGGATGCAGACCACTGCCATTGGAATAAATTTCAATCAATAGGCCACTGTTATATTATCAGGTGAAAATCACACTCAACCGGGTAAATGTTATTCAGCCACCTGGCTGGTAATTTTTTCAACATTTGCAAATTTTCTGCTTTAAATTAAGATTACATTTTGGAAAGTCTGCATAAGCACTTACTAAATTCAGACTTGCACCTCTTTTGAAATTGCTTTCCAAGCAGTGCCAGGTGGTCTTCTAGATTAGATCCACAACTCTTAGTTCCATTGTGCTCCAGACTGATCAAAATCTCACTTTAGATATCTATTCTGCCTTCTTACCTTGGGAATAAATGTATAGATCACACGTGCACAAGTTGGCGTATTTTGACGTAATTTACAAAAAGTCCAATGCAACATGCGCTCTATGTACTGGAGCGACTCCCAGTCCAGTTACGCTGCAGGCCTGCTGCTTCCCACATTGGAACAGAACATTGGATTCATTAACCAAAGCTTGAGCTACGTTCCTTGTTGTAAAAAAAGTGTGCATTTACACTATACTTTTAATAATAATGTAAATCAATTTTCTATAATTTATGTATTCAATTATCAGTGTTCTATTATTTAAACAACTCGCCTTTAGCAGGAACAATAGACATTTCTTGGTGTTCCCATATGCTTTTTGCTGCTTTTCATTGCCAAAAGAGCTGCAAATGATCATATGACAAGCATAAACCATGTAAAAGAAATGATCATTTTATTCAGACTGAAAAGTCTCAAAAGGACTGCAGTGTCTGTAATTTTTCTTTCTTTCTCATGAGTGACGTTACCTTGCCCTAAAGGTCAATTTATTTAAAAGGATAAGTATTAAAGCAAAATGTAACACTATTACTTTTCCTGAAATGGTCAAATTGTACCTTGTTGTATACCAGATAATTGCTCACATTTTCAAATCGCTTGTGGATGAGAGGTCATCATTAAAAGTGAAGGACAACAGAATACTGATCTCCTGACATCTTGTGGCATAGAATGTTACTGCAATTTCTGAGGTACTGCATTGGAGCTCCTATCAATTTTGCTTTTTAGATGACCTTCATAGTTTGAAGCCCAGCCTATGTAGTGCATCCCAGTGCTAATGTAATGCAGTGTGGCCATATATGCTGTTGCTATTTCAGTTTCTATGGAGATTTTGGATTGAGATGATAATGACCTAGTATAAAATGTGACTGTAAGGTCTATTGAGGAGCAATGCAAAGTAGCCACTGTACTCTATACAGTAGTAGGCCCTCTTTGGTCATGACTGACTGACTATGGGTAATGCATCCTAGTTTGCAGGTGATGTGTGGTCGGATGCAAGCCTGGGCGATAATAATAATAATAATAAATTTTATTTATATAGCGCTTTTCAAGGACTCAAAGTCAAATTTTTTTTTTTTAAATAGAGCAGTAAGACAGAGATGCAAAGGGGAGGGGGACATGGGACTAAGGGTATGCAGAGGTGAAGAGATGGGTCTTGAGGTGGGACTGGAAGATGGTGAGGGACTCAGAATTTCGGATCAGTTGTGGGAGGGAATTCCAGAGCCTGGGAGCTGCCCTGGAGAAGGCTCTGCCTCCAAAAGTGCAGAGGTTTGATTTTGGAGTGGAGAGGAGACTAGCTGATGTGGATCTGAGGGACCGTGAGGGTTGGTAGGGGGAGAGGAGGTCAGTGAGATAAGGGGGGGCCAAGTGGTTGAGGGCTTTGTAGGTGAGGACCAGGATTTTGTAGATGATCCGGTGGGAAATGGGAAGCCAGTGAAGTTCTTTGAGAACTGGGGTGATGTGGTGCCAGGATTTGGTGTGGGTAATGAGTCGGGCGGCTGCATTCTGGACCAGTTGGAGTCGGTTGATGTTGCTGGAATTAATGCCAAAGAGAAGAGAGTTGCAGTAGTCCAGTCGGGAGGAGATGAAGGCATGTATGAGTCTTTCAGCAGCAGGGGGTGTGAGAGAGGATTTGGTTTTGGCAATGTTGCGGAGGTGAAAAAAATGATGTTTTGACAACATGGCGGATGTGAGGCTCAAGGGAGAGGGTTTAGTCAAAGATCACGCCAAGGTTGCGGGCCTGAGGAGATGGGGAGACAGTGGTGCCGTCAATAGTGAGAGTGGGGTTGTTAATTTTAGTGAGTGTTGATTTGGAGCCAATGAGGAGAAATTCTGTTTTGTTACTGTTTAATTTAAGGAAGTTGAGTTGCATCCAAGATTTGATGGCTGACAGGCAGGAGTTGATATGGGAGAGAGGGGGGGTGGTGGGGGGACTTGGTGCAGAGATAGATCTGGATGTCATCAGCATAGCAATGGAAGTCCAGGTTGAAGTGACGGAGTATATGACCAAGGGGGAGGGTGTAGATGATGAAGAGGAGGGGACCAAGAACGGAGCCTTGGGGAACGCCTTGAGTGACGGTGGCTGTGGCAGAGGTGTGGTTGTGGAGAGAGATGAAGTGGGATCGGTTGGAAAGGTAGGAACGGAGCCAGCTGAGTGCAGAACCTTCAATGCCAAGGTCCCTAATTCTGGTGAGCAGGATGTTATGGTTCACGGTATCGAAGGCTGCACTCAGGTCGAGGAGGATGAGGATATTGAGGGAGCCAGTGTCAGCAGAGGTAAGGAGGTCATTCAGGACTTTGAGGAGAGCAGTTTCTGTGCTATGGAGGGGGCGAAAGCCAGATTGGAGGGGTTCGAATAGGTTATACGCGAGGAGGTGGGAATGAAGTTGTGACGCGATGATACGCTCCAGGGTTTTTGAAAGAAAGGGGAGGTTTGAGATAGGGCGGTAGTTAATGAGAGAGGAAGGATCAAGACCAGGTTTCTTTAAGATTGGTGTGACAGCAGCAGTTTTGAAAGCAGAGGGGACAATTCCTTGGGACAATGAGGAGTTGAAGAGATTAGTGAGGTAGGGGCAGAGAGCGGGGAGGCAGGACTTCAGCAGGGGAGTGGGGAGAGGGTCGAGGGAGCAGGTAGTGGGTTTGGAAGAGCTGATGAGTTTAGAGATTTCAGTAGGGGTGACCGGGTCAAACTGGGAGAGGAAGCAGTGAGGAGGTCAGCGGAGATGTTGAAAGGAGGGGCCTTGGTAGGTGGTGGAGTAGATGCTGGGGAGTCGGGTACAGGGGATAAAGATTGATAGATGGTGCTGATTTTGTCAGCAAAAAAGTGGAGGAATGAGTTGCAGAGATCCGGAGTGGAGGTAGGGAGAGTGTTGGCTCGAGGCTTGAGGAGGTTGCACACTGTGGAGAAGAGGGTTCTGTGGTTTAGGCAGGGGTCGGTGAATATGGAGGAGAGGTAGGCATATTTAGCAGCAATGAGGGCATCTTTGTAGGCAGTGAGGTGGAGTTTGTAAGCTTCATGGTGGACTGTGAGAGGTGATTTCTTTATGAGTCGTTTAATGTCATATGGAGGACAGGCTGTTGCCCAGGCAGCACGTCCCCCCTCTCCACGTCACTGATCGATCCAAAGGAACAGCAGGGCCGTTACAGTTTGGCACCAGCGCCGTCGTAGGAGCTGCCAGAGCGAGGTTGTCAACAACGACGAACTGCCTTGGGGGCTCCGACTCTGGATTTTCTTGAGGTTTACTCCTGGAGCCTTTTCCATGACTGGATATGGCCACAAGGCAGTGGAGGTTTTAAATCAGAGTTTTCCCTCTCCTAGATGGACTGCCTTCCCAGGCTGATGAACCTCATCTGCCCGAGACTCATGGGGGCGGGAGGGTCTACCTTCCCGTGCAGGTCTATAGCACCTGCCCACTGCCCACAGTACATGTAAAAAAATACCAGAGTATTTCATAGTCATACAATGTAGAAACAGGCCCTTTGGCCCAATGTGCCCACATTGACCAACATGCCCCCATCAACTCTAGTACCACCTGCCCATTCTTGGCCCATAAACCTGCAAACCTATCCTATCCATGTACCTGTCCAAATGTCACTTAACGTTATGACAGTACCTACCTCAACTACCTCCTCTGGCAACTTGTTCCATATACCCATCATCATTTGTGTAAATAAAAGGTGCCATTCTGGTTCCTAGTAAATCTTTCCCCCCTTGTTCTCAATTCCCCATACACTGGGCAAAAGACTGTGCATTTACTTGATCTATTCCTCTCATACACATCTATACAATCACCTCTCAACCTCCTGCACTCCAATGAATAAAATCCCAGCCTGCTCAACCTCTCCCTATAACACAGATTTGTTTTCTTTATTTATATCATTTATGGCAGGATATGAGGACCTGAGCTATATTTCAACAAATGAGCATTTGCTTTAGCAGTAAATTATGTTGCAGATTCTTAAATGCCCCTTCTAATGACCTCCTGTGTATTTTTCTGCCTTGTATGCACTGTTTTATATCATCTCGAACAAAACTATGAATGGTATGCATCCTCGGGAGACTGTTAAGCTGTCCTTTTTCAAACTAAAATATGTACAAAATATTATATCATTTATTTGTTTGATAAATTACTCAAAGCGTATGAGTTTTAACATTGGCTTTTTCTGCTTTTCAAAACATCTAATGCTGTATCTGAGCAGCAGTGCATGGCTTTATTTTGACGAGGTAGATGTGCTATTTCTGTGCTTTTGTGAATTACTTCTGTAAGGACGAATGACTCGTCTGTACAGAGTTTGTACATTCTCCCTGTGAACGTGTGGATTTTCTCCTGATCCTCCGGTTTCCTCCCACACTCCAAAGATGTACAGGTTTGTAGGTTAATTGGCCTTGGTGTAAATTGTCCCTAGTTTATAGGATAGTGTTAGTGTATGGGGTGATCAGTGGTCAATAGACAATAGGTGCAGGAGTAGGCCATTTGGCCCTTCGAGCCAGCACTGCCATTCAATGTGATCATGGCTGATCATCCCTAATCAGTACCCCGTTCCTGCCTTCTCCTCATATCCCCTGACTCCGCTATTTTTAAGAGCCCTATCTAGCTCTCTCTTGAAAGCATTGGTCGGCACGGACTCGGTGTTTCCGTGCTGTATGTCTAAAGATTTCCCTCCCCCCCCCTCAGCTGATTACTGGTTGTTATACGAGTGCTGTAGGAAGAAAGATTTTCCTTCCAACCCAGGTAATCGTCTACAGCACCTGGACTTTGTACAGTAGTTACCCCTCTGCCTCTGCACACTATTTTGCTGCATATAGCACAGCCAGCACAGATACTTGGTTGCATATGGAGACACAGCAAGGTCCTGACTCGAAATGTCACGTGCCTGACCCATGGAGTAACTCCAGCACTGGTTGTAATAGCAAATTGGCAAATTCTCTACCAAAATTCACTAACTGCATATGCACACAATGCAAATAATGAGTGATCTTTCTCAACATAAATGCTTTTACTCCTTTCTATTTATAAGCTTACAGCATCATGAGCTTCTATAGTTTTGTTTTTGCAACTCAGGGAGTGTATAGAATTGAACTTGATCGCAGCTGTTCAAGTAAACTCCTATTCTAATCAACCACTCGTATCATTTTCAAAGTTGATAAAAAATATTTGTTCCAAATTACACTTGGCAAGAAACCCATTTAAACAGACCTATGCAATTATTAGTTGTTTTTTCCAGATTTCATTATAGAAGGTGGTTTTCTGCGTGGGTCATTGGCAGAAAGAATACAGAGACAAACTACATCAATGGGCATTGTGAAAGAACAGAGGGGACTTGCGTATATGATCACACAAAGCCTTAAAAGTGGTAGCATATGTTGAGAGTGATTAGTAAAGCAAAAGAGTTCCTGTGCTTTATAAACGGCATTGAATACAAAAGTTGGGATGTTATGTGGAGTCTGCATAAAAGTCTGATTAGACTGCAGCTGGGCTATTGCATCCAGTTCTTGTCATTTAACCTTTGGAAGGATGTAAAGCTCCCAGAGAGAATGGAAAAGATTTTAGACTTTAGCGTTACAGTGCGGAAACAGACTCTTTGGCCCACCGAGTCCGCACCGACCTGCGATCACCCCATACACCAGCACTATCCTCCACTCTGGGGACAATTTACGATTTTAATGAAGCCAATTAACCTACAAACGTGCAGGTCTTTGGAGTGTGGAGAAAACCCATGCACTCACGGAGAACGGACTAACTCCATACAGTCGGGATCGATCCTGGGTGTCTGGCGCTGTAAGGCAGCAGCTCTCTGGCTGCGCCACTGTGCCACACTTTTTCTGGAATGTTTCCAGGGATGAGTGATTTCAAGTACAGGGTTAGACTTTAGAAGCCAGGGTTAATCTTCATGAAGCAAAGAGTGTTGAAAGGAGATTTGAAAATGATATAGGGTATACAGAGCAAAACTATTTCCATTAACAGATGATTCAAAGAATAGAGGCCACAGAATAAATGTTTTGCCCAAAATATATGACCTTAAGACATAGGAGCAGACTTAGGCCATTCAGTCCATCTAGTCTACGCCATTATTCGATCATGGCTGATCTATTTTTCCCTCTCAACCACATTCTCCCCATAACCTTCAATGCCCTTACTAATCAAGAACCTACCAGCCTTCGCTTTAAAAATACCCAATGACGGCCTCCATAGCCGTTTGTGGCAATGAATTCCACAGACTCACAGCCTTCTAGCTAAAGAAATTCCTCCTCATCTCCATTCTGAAGGTACATTCTTTTATTCTGAGGCTGTGCCCTCTGGTTCTAGACTCTCCCAGTACTGGAAATATCCTGATGGCTTCATAGGATGTTGTTACATAAGGCTTTACACAGCAGACAAAAAGTTTCTTCATTTTATAGACACAAAATGCCGGAGTAACTCAGCAGGACAGGAGACAGATTGAAGTCTGAAGAAGGGTCTCGACCCAAAACGTCACCCATTCCTTCTCTCCAGAGATGCTGCCTGTCCCGCTGAGCCTACTCCAGCATTTTATGTCTATCTTCGATTTAAACCAGCATCTACAGTACTTTACTACACATTCTTCATTTTACAGTTCATTCCTGGCAGGCAGATTGGAACAATGTATTGAACTTTCCTTCTATGTACCTTCTAAAAGGAAGGTGGTGCTTGCACTTATTTCTTAAATCTTTTAATATGTCGCAAATCTGCTCCGAGCTGAAGAAGTACATTTAAATGTATGAATGAATGAATGAATACTTTATTGTCATTATAACATGTAAACATGTACAACGAAATTAAAAATGCCAACCAGTCAGTGCACCATTCACACATTTTCTAAAAGCAAAAGTCTAAAATAAACAACAAAAATAAATAACATGAAAAAAAACATTCTTCTGTCGATTTCACAGTCCCTTTGGTATGTAGCACACCTGCGCTCATTTGGTGGCTACATTAAGTGTAGTTATTGCTGTGGGATAAAAACTGTTTTTGAGTCTGTTTATCCTTGTCCTCATTGATCTGTACCGTCTGCCTGACGGCAACAGTTCAAACAGGGAGTGGAAAATGTCCTTTATGATGTTCTGGTATTTTTTGAGACAGTGGGAACTGTGTAGGTCCTCCAAGGTGATGAGAGGGCAGCCGACAATCTTCTGGGCGTTGTCAATAGCCCTCTGGAGCGCTTTCCTCTTAGCCGCTGTGCAGCTGGTGTACCACACGCATACACAGTATGTTAAGATGCTCTCTATTGAGCACCGATAAAAGGATAGCAGCAGTCTCTGGGTGATGTTCTTCCTGAGCACCCTCAGGAAGTACAGTCTCTGCTGGACCTTTTTCAGCAGCGCAGAGGTGTTCACGCTCCATGTCAGGTCCTCCTCAATGTGAATTCCCAGGAAGCGGAAATCCACCACCCTCTCCACACAGTCCCCTCTGATGATTAGTGGTGTAATGTCCGTTTTCTTCTTTCTGTAATCTATTATGAGCTCCTTGGTCTTTGAGGTGTTGAGGAGCAGGTTATTTTCTCCACACCACCCTGTCAGCTGCTCCACCTCATCCCTGTATGCGTACTCATCTCCCCCAGAGATGAGCCCCACCACCGTGGTGTCATCCGCAAATTTGACAATGGTGTTACTGTGGTGGGCGGGGGTGCAGTCATATGTGTAGATTGTGTAAAGCAGGGGGCTCAGCACGCAGCCCTGTGGAGAGCCAGTGCTGAGGGCCGTAGATGTGTGATGGCCCACTCTGACTCTCTGACTGCGACCTACGATGTAATATCGTAGGAAGCGTGATGGTTAGTTTGTGCATAGCAAGGTTTCACAGCAAGGTAAAGGCTTGATATCTTTCTGCAGTTAGGTAAAGAAGAAATGCTAAAGAATAGAGTTCTCATGCTGCTATGGAAACTTCTTCAACCGAACTGCACAATGGTACCAGCACAACAACCTGGCTCTCAATCTCAGTAAGACCAAGGAACTGATTGTGGACTATGGAAGAAGAAGGTTGAGGACACATAAACCTGTCTATATCGATGGGACAATGTTGGAGAGAGTCAAAAGCTTCAAATTCCTAGGTGTGCACATTTCTGAAGATCTTTCCTGGACCCAACACGCTGATGCAATTATAAAGAAACGCCATCAACGCCTCTACTTCCTGAGAAGATTGCAGAGATTCGGTATGTCAGAGAGGACTCACATGAACTTCTACAGGTGTACAGTGGAGAGCATATTGACTGGTTGCATCACAGCCTGGTTCGGCAACTTGAACGCCCAGGAGCAAAGAAGACAGCAGAAAGTAGTGAACACTGCCCAGTCCATCACAGGTTCTGACTGCCTCACCATCGAAGGGATTTACAGAAATCGCTGCCTCAAAATGGCACCCAGCATCATTAGAGACCCACACCACCCTGACTACACACTCATTTCACTTCTGCCATAGGGAAGAAGATATAGGAGCCTGAAAACTAACATCCAGGTTCAAGAATAGTTTCTTCCCTAGTCATTCCCTAATCAGGTCATTAAACACTACAACCTCCAAATAAGCTCTGAACTACTCAAAGACGTGGGGGCTTTGGTTTTGTCTCCTGCACTATTATTGTTTGTTTTTATGTGTGTGTATATGTTCAAAAAATTCTCATTATATTGTTTGCAGAGTACAATGTCTACATATTCTGGTATGCTGCTGCAAGTAAGAATTTCATTGTTCTGTCTGGGACATATGGCTGTAAAACACTCTTGACTCTTGTCTTGACAGATGAGGTGCTGCTCCCCGAGTTTTGTTGGAATAGCACGTCAAAGAAAGAGAAGTTGGAGGGACTGAGGCAGAGCGAGGTCAAAAGGGTCCCCACTTGCACTCTGGCATATCTGTCCTTGACTTCCGATACTGTTACAACCAAATCCAGAATAAGCTCAAGAACAAACCTATCTAGGAACATTGCAGCCGTTGAGACTTGAATTCAGCATTTTCAGATAACCAACCTTTTTTTTGTGTCAGATGGGCCAATTCTAATTTGATCCCATGAATATATGGTCATTAAATCTTGGACAAACCAAAGACAGTGCATTTCTACCAGTACCAATGGCCCCTTTGCAGAATTTTAATACAGCTGTACCTTTCTCCTACTGTTCCCACGGTCCTGCAGAAGATGTTCAATCTTTTTCTTTGCCCGGTCTTATAGAATTTGTGTGTTCTGCATCTATGTGTCTGTGGTGTTATTGCAAGCAAGATTTTCTTTGCAACTGTACCTCATCATACTTGCACCTATGACAATAAATCCCACTCAACTAGAACGGGAAGCACAAACAATCTTGGCGTTTAACAGGCTTAGAAACTGGAAATCTGCCCCAATGTTATCCAAATTTGTAATTCAGTTGGCGGGCATCAAGGTTGCATTTAATCAAAACACTCTGTACTTAAGTTTATTGTCACGTATAGAGTGAAAAGCTTTTGTTTGCTAACCAGTCAGTGGAAAGATAATACATGATTACAATCGAGCCATCCACTGTGTACAGATACATTATAAATGGTATAGCTTGAGTAACGTTTAGTGCAAGGTATAGTCCGATCAAAGATAGTCCAAGGGTCTCCAATGAAGTTGAAGATAGCTCAGGACTGCTCTCTAGTTGTTGGTGGATATCTCTCATGTAACTTGATGGGATGAGCTCGGCACCATCCTTGAGGTCTGGTCTGTGCATATGTCTTCCTGTGCCTCATTTTTTTTTTTTGCAGTTACTGACTCAATGTCTTTATCAAATGTGCTTCTTTAATTACTACTTCACAATTATTGACATTATGAACATCAAGTCTACTAGCCATAGCACCTGTGCCCCCGCCCCCTTCCCATCAAAGGATTACCTTGATTTAATTCTTAGCTGAACAGCATTCACCAAATATTTTTGTTGGCACTTTGTTCTTCTATGTTGCCAAGGTCCTGTAAATATTATTAACATTTACCCCTCTTCCAAGTTCCCTCTAGTAGTCTGTATTGCATTAAAGCTTAAATGCTAAGCCAAGATTGGGTGGACAAAAATTACTGGCCACAATCTATTTGATCTGTTCAGATCTTTTTCCTATTCCCTCACCTATATTGTTGTTTTTAATTCAAAACAAAACTTCTCGCATGTTAAAAGGACAAAAAAAAATCGAAGATGATATATGGTGATTCCTTGTCTTGATGATGTAATGTTATTTGCTGTGGCCTGAAGCAGCTAGTTATGTCTATCTGGCAAATGTCTGAAGCTCTAAGAATTTTTTTTTTTAGCCAAAATCGTAATTCACACCTAACTTTTGTGATTTACAGTAGGTCTGCATGGACTTTTAATAATTTAATTCCTGAATGTCTTTAGTCAAATGAATAGCATTTTATATAACTATATTCTAGTTCTCTCTCTCTTCACTCTCACTCTCACTCTCACTCTCTCTCTCACTCTCTCACTCTCTCACTCTCTCACTCTCTCACTCTCTCACTCTCTCACTCTCTCACTCTCTCACTCTCTCACTCTCTCACTCTCTCACTCTCTCTCTCTCTCTCTCTCTCTCTCTCTCTCCTCTCTCTGCCTCTCTCTCCTGCCTCTCTCTCTGCCTCTCTCTCTCTGCCTCTCTCCTCCCTCTCTCTCTCTCCCCCTCTCTCTCTCCCTCTCTCTCGCTCTCTCCCCTCGCTCTCTCCCCCTCTCTCTCTCCCCCTCTCTCTCTCCCTCTCTCTCTCCCTCCTCTCCTCTCTCTCTCTCCCTCTCTCTCTCTCTCTCTCCCTCCTCTCCCTCCTCTCCCCTCTCCCTCCTCTCCTCTCTCTCCTCTCTCTTCTCTCTCTTCTCTCCTCCTCTCTCCTCTCTTCCTCTCTCCTCTCTCTCTCTCTCTCTCTCTCTCTCTCTCTCTCTCTCTCTCTCTCTCTCTCTCTCTCTCTCTCTCTCTCTCTCTCTCTCTCATGACGCCTGCATGGTCATGAGTAGTGGCCCAAAGAGTCACAGCTTTTTCTGGTCGCTGCTGGATTTTCAACATTTTGAAAATTTTCGGCGACCTGCTGCGACTATGACGGGTGCCGGAAAGTGGCCGAAAAAATCGCGTAAGTGGGACAGGCCCTTTATATAATTGTGGTTCCTTGTCTAATTGGTAGATATATATTTTTCTCAACAAAAAATGTACAGTTCAGATTATGTACTTTTCTTCAAACTTTACATTTTAGCTCCCTATACTTCACTAACAAACCACTAAGAAATTGACAGGTAGTGTCTATACAAATTACACTTGGGAACAGTAAATTAATTTGGCCAATATTAAGATGATTTTTAACCTGTTGGAATCAGCACCAATGTCTGTGGCGCAGCGGTAGAGTTGCCACCTTGCAGCGCCAGAGACGGGGGTTCGATCCTGACTACGGGTGCTGTCTGTACGGAGTTTGTACGTTCTCCCCATGACTGTGTGGGTTTTCTCAGAGATATTTGGTTTTCTCCAACACTCCAAAGACGTACAGGTTTGTAGGTTAATTGGCTTAGAATTGTATACTTGGTATAAGTGTAAAATGTCCCTAGTATGTGTAGGATAGTGTTCATGTGCAGGGATCGCTGGTCGGCGCAGACTCGGTAGGCCAAAGGGCCTGTTTCCGTGCTATATCACTAAACTAAGCCATTTGTCAACCATAAAAAGACCAATTTTCACCTACTGTTTCCAGTGCGCCAGACAATATTCTGTACCTGCCTGTATCTCAATCTGTCACTGATCTTTTCCTTTGTCTACAGATTCCCCCCAGCTACCCCCCCCCCCCCCCCAATCTACTTGACAATATGAGAGAAACAGACTCGGATGTACTCAATATTTAATTGGGAGAAGAAAATTTAATTTAACTTTCTTGAGTTTACACTGAAATATAAATCAATATAAATATAAATAAATATAAACCTCCACAGTGTTAGTGGCCCAGATTTTTCAGAAATCGTTTGTCAGATTTACAGCTTTGAAACTGCATCGAAGTTGAGATTCTGAGCATGCATTAGTTTAACACGGGAAGCCCTAGTATCTGTTTTCAATCTCCTCCACCATTCTTATGGAAAATAAGTGAATTGACAAAGGAATCAGGTATTGACAAACCATCCTCACAGTAGAATATCCTAAAAGCGTTCTGTAGTTGTAAGAAATGTAACATAAGTGTAATGTTACATAATTAATCCACTTGGGATACATTTTTATAGAGTGCTAAGCTATAATTACTGCTTGGCTACTTCGCTGACCCTAAAATTTTTATGTATGAGAAGTATAATTTTGCCTAGATTAATATTTTAGGCTATCAAGAATAGAATGCTATTTATTGTTATTCAAACCTAGGCTTGAACGAAATATAATTTCTACAGTTTTTTACAATACAAAAAAAACCAAGACCCACACTTAACACAGTTTACATAAACATCCATCACAGTGAGTCTCCAACACCTCCTCACTGTGATGGAAGGCAAAGTCTTATCTCTTCCCTTTATTCTTCACCCGCGGTCCAGCAGTCCAACTGCAGCGTCTAGGCGAACTGGGGCTCCGGTGTTAAAGCCCCCGGCGGACGATGGTAAGTCCTGTGGCCATTTAGCCACGCCGGGCGATGTTAGGCCCCGGCTCCGTGTCCTTTAAACCCCGCGGTTCAAGCAGTCCAACCCGCAGTCCAACTGCAGCGTCTAGGTGAACTGGGGCTCCGATGTTAGAGCCCCCGGCAGACGATGGTAAGTCCCGTGGTCGCTAACCCGCGCCGGGCGATGTTAGGCCTCGCTTCGTGTCCTTTAAACCTCGTGATTCCAGCGGGAGAAGTTGCCGTTGCGGGAGCTCCGAAAAGCCGTCTCCCACCAGGGACCTGGAGCTCCCGATGTTCCTGTCCACCGGGCCCGCAGCCGGAGCTTCCGAAACTCCAAAGTCGGGTCGCAGCCGAGCACTACCACAGCTCTCCCCGCTCCAAAGTCGGCCAGCTCCGCGATGTCAGGTCCCAGGCTCCGCGACTGGAGCCCTCAGATTGGTCCCGGCCGGAGGCCGCTGCCGGCTCCACAATGTTAGGCCCAACGACATCGGAGATCCGACAGGGAAAAAGTCGGGTCCCCGTACAGGGAAGAGATTAACGGTTTCCCCAACATCCCCCCCTCCACCCCCCACATATACACAGCTAAAAAATAATAAAAACTAAGCTCAAGACATACATTTAACAAGACAAAAATTAAAAAAAAGACGGACGACTGTAGTTGAGCCGCTGCCGTTAGGCGCCGCCACTCAAGACTTTCTCCGTAAAATGTTTAAATTATCATGAAATAATTATGCTTTTTTTTCCTTCATGGTACGCCATTTGTGAAATTCTTCAGTTTGATTGACTAATCGGCCAGCTTGGGAACATCACTGTTGCTTTGAACTCCTGCCTAAAAGCATCTGAATTCAAAGTTTTAAAGATCAGGAAATCTTTGCAAGCTGCAATTTTTTTTGATGGGAAGATTCAAAAATAAATTTAGAATTATTTAAAAAAAAAGCTT